>JAAIXJ010000074.1:269036-576391 GCA_013403705.1 Heliconius hermathena
CGACTGGTTGTGGGTTCGATCCCCACTCGAGGAGATGAAATATTTACTTAAATTTATATTTCCATTTCTTCGCTCTGGTGTCGAGGTTAAGCGCGGCGTTGAGTTCTGCCCCTCAACACGCAATGCCTCCAGAAATCGGCAGAAAGTGGGGAACGGGAGTGTCTTAACACTGGGTTCCCTCTGCCTACCCTGCTGTGTGCGGGATACAGCGTGAAGCTGAAATATATAAAAAAACCTAAATCAGCTTCACGCTGTACTCCGCACACAGCAGGGTAGGCAGAGGAAACCTAGTGTTAAGATATTCTGGAGGCATTACGTGTTAAGTGACGGAACTCAACGGCGCACTTTGCCTCGACACCAGAGCGAAGAAATGAAAATATAAATAAATATTTCATTTCCTTGAGTGGGGATCGAACCCACAAACAGTCGATTTTACAGTCACACTTTGTGCCCCTGCGCTACGATTGGCTTTTAATATATTATTTAAACTAATAAAATAATTTCCATTAACCTTAGTATAAATACAGATATTTCAAAGTTTAAAATAGATTACAATGTAACGGTGAGGGCACGACAAAGCGCAACCCCATGTTAGCGTTGAAATCAAAGGTCCTGAGGCTGACGTCACTTTGTGGTATTATAGCCCCATGCCACTCGTGATGTTATGTGTACTATTATAAAAATAACAACTGATTCATTTAATTAATATTTTTCTTCCACTTCACGCTGTTTCCCACATGGCAGGGTGGGCACAGGGAGCTTAGTGTTAAGACACTACGTTCCTCACTTCGCACCCAATTTTGGATACATTGTGTGTTGTGGCGGAACTTAATACCTAAGTCTGCCAGAGTGGAGACAATTTTTTTTTGTATAATAAATTTTCATAGTCAAACCCACTACCATTGCCTTTACACTCAGTTCCGCACAGGAACACTGCTCCACTACTACGACGACTCTGGTGGAGAACAGAAGGTACGGTCGACGAGTTAGTAGAGCCGCCCTAAAGTTACGTGTAGATGACAGTGCAGATTTTATATTAGGATTTATCTTACTTTCGATTATTTTCAACAATGCGGACACAATCAGAAGAAACTCTTTTTTTCCGGACCGTACTATATTTGATTATTTAAACCTCTCTGATAAGACAAATCGTTGTGATAGCAATGTGCCATCTTGAGTCGTCAGTGTTGAGGTCCAACACGCTTCGACTCGAATTTGGGTAGAATACTGAGAACGGAGTATCTTCACACTAAATTCTCTTTGAATATCCTGCTCCATATGGCACGCTTAATTCTGCATGCAGAATAAAGCGTGAAAAAGCTAACAAGGAAAAAAATATATAATTAATTTTATTCATTGGTATTTTATATTTATCATCTAATATGCTGGTCGGTGCTTAAGAATAAAATGCAAAAGTATAATAAGCAAAACAAAATAAATTCGAAATTTCTACCTATGTAACAAAAACCGGTCAAGAGCGAGTAGGACTCGTCCACCAATGGTTCCGTACCAATGTTAAGATTTTAGGTTAGTTAGGGTTTATGAACTCATTTTGTATTAAATGAAATTAAAATCATGTTTGAACAAACATATATTTATTTTATGTTTGAAGTTTGTAATGATTTTTCTATGTAATAGCTATAAAGTTTAACTTTTCGGATTTTACTTTATTTGTATTTTAAGTTCTCACCTCGTGCCAAATAAATTAACAATTAACCAATTCTATACATATTATAGTTGTCCACGGGAAGTTCCCCATAGGTTTTGATTACGCGGTGAATTTCATACAAAATGTAGGAAAAATTATGTATATTTTAAAACGATAATGCACCTATGATTTTAATTGCGATGACTTGGAAGCTTGACTGTTTTTGTGATTCAAGGAATTGTAGATCTGAATATTTGTTATTGATTTCAGCTTGATATTTCTACACGATCTCGAGATAAATGATCTTGATAGATGGACAGAGGGACAACAAAACGATTCTATAAGTTTCCGTTTTTTTTCCTTTTGCGACGGAACCTTAAAAATTATTCAACATTTTTATCAAATTGTTTGCTCGTTTTGAAGTTTTATTATAATTATACCTAAGTATATAGTACATATATACCTATTACTTAGATATACAATTACTATAAAAGGCCAATCGTGGCGTAGGGGCAGAAAGTGTTACTGTAAACGCGACAAGTGGTGGATTCGATTCCCACTCGAATCATTTAATATCTCCATTTTCTTCGCTCTGCTAACAAGGCAAAGCGCGGTGTTGAATTCTGTACTCGCTCAACATACAATGCCTTTAAAATAGAAAGAAAAATGTGGAGTGGATTGTTTTAAAAGTTTCTCCTTTCTCCTCTCCGTTCCTTCTGCTTACCCTGCTGTGTGCGGGATAACGTGACTCTAAAAAAAATACTATAATAAATAACAAGGGTAGTCGCCTTAAATTGTATCTATATTTTAATAGCTTTAATATTAATGTTTTACATTTTTAAATTATAAAATTTATTTATAAAGTGCAATGCTGTTTCGTGCGCGGACATATGCGCAATAAATAAAATATTTTTCCTACTTATTGTAATTTAATTATCATAGTATGCGGGTACCGACGTTTATAACATATTTAAACACGCTGTATTACCTTGTTCTCGTCTTTAACTGCTTCAAGTATACCTTGTTCCGGAATGTAAGGATCTGTGTATACTGTACAATATCTTATAAGGTATACCTATAGGTATAATTTGACCATTATGCGAAATAACCATAAGCATACAGTGCCTGAATCTAAATATAAAGATTATAGGTTCGACTCTTATTCGGGGTGATTGAAGTATTTTCATTTTCTCGACCTGGTAATAAGAGAAAGCGCGGCGATGAGTTCTGCCATTTATAATGCAATATCGATATAAAATATCGGAAATATTTTTACGGAAAGTGGAGATGAAGTCCGCGCTACCGACTTTGCTATATGCGGGATACAGCATAAAGCTAAAAAAAGGAAAGAGTGCCAGGAAATTAAAAAGTTGTTACTTCGTAACATATAAATCACGCGGCTTATTTTTTTTAGCTAGTTTAGAACTAACGACGAATCTTCTATTAAAATTAAAAAATATTATATAATTTTTTTATTTATTTAAAAACTTTTTTTATTTTATTTGCATATAGCTCAATTTGTTTCTGGGTTATGTTTTTGGAACTCAATTATTTATAATATGCATGTCAAACAATAGTTTTTGCTTTGTTTATGTTCACGCTGCATCTTGCATATAGCAGGATAGATAGAGGGAATTTGGAAACCTAGTGTTAAGACATCAACTCCCATTAACAATCTTCCGTTCTTCTAAGAAATATTTTATTTCCTAGAGTAGGAATCGAACTCACAACCCAACATGCTCACAGTCATACACTTAGCCCCTGTTCCACCACTGGCTTCAATATTTTAATATTAGTTATACATAATTATTAAAAAGAAAATTTTATTTCTTTTCTTATCTTCCAAGTAAATGTGAACTCAGCTTTACCACAAATTGATTTGTGCGCAGAGATCGCAAGGAGGTTATAATTTTCGCGCCACGCACGTCCCATGCTGGGACGTCTGCTAAGAAATATTGATTGTTTTCAACCATCTTTTGATCCTGTTAACTCTTCTAATCTTCGCTCATAGCAAGGTAAGCAGAGGGAACCTAGTGTTAAGACACTCCGTTCCCCACTTTCCGCGGAACTCTGGAGGCATTGGCGTCTTGAGTGGCAGGATTTTGCCTCGACACCAGAGCGAAGAAATGGAAATATAAATTTAAATAAATATTTCATTTCTCTGAGTGAATATCGAACCCACTACTAGTCACGTTTATAGTCATATTTTGTGCCTCTGCGCCACGACTGGCTTCTTTGCAGCATTGACCTGTAATGCTAGTACATTTTGACTGTATACCATGTATGGAGTTCAAATCCGACATTTCATAGACCAGTGACATAGACCTAGATATTTGTTGTTTTATATCTAATACAAGCGCTGCGTTGGCCATCGTTCGGTATAGTGTCTAACTGATAACGCCGTGGGTTCGATTTCAACTTAAGGAGAATGAATTGTATTAATTTCTTAGCTCTAGTAACGAAAAGTCGAGAACAAGTCATACACTGTTTTATTTATATACCAGACAGATATTAAACTCGAGCAATACCAGCAATTCTACTATTTAGTAAGACAATGTTCTACAGCTTACAAAGCTGCGCTTAATATCAAAGGCAGATGTAGCCACGATCGAATTATGTACCCATTTTGACTAAATACTATATTTATTGTAAATAGAATAATATAACATTAAGAATGAATTAACTACAGAAAGCAAAAAAAAAACAAAAAAAAACAATTAAATTTAATTTACTAATTTAACGAGCGAGAGAATTTAACAAAACTAGCTAAAGTACGAAGATGCTTGATGAGGCTGTACTTTAATGTTTAACATCTTAGTAATTTTTGAAGATAGGAAAAAAATAAAAAGAGATTCTTATTTCTGGAGCTAATTATCACATAGGGTAACCTGGTCTAGCAGTACTCACTTAAGGTTTAAAATACTCTAAAAGAAANACCGAAACGTCGTTCCTCAAGCGGGGATTGAAGCCACAACCTGTCGCGTTTCCAGTCACACGGTTCTGCCCCTGCGCCACAACTGGCCTTGTATAATAAAAAAAATGTTAAAAGAAAAAATATACTCTATATACCGACCTACTGCCAAATGTATGGGAAACATTCCGATGTCGAAATTATGGGTTTCATGTCCATCGAGGAAATCGGCATTTAATAGCTGTCCTCTTGTAACTTATGGATGTTTTACTCTGTTATCCAGAGGCCGTTGTAGCGCAGCGGTACAGCGTCTGACTAATGCGACTGTATATTTGATCCGCTTTCTCAGGAATAAATGACTGTCATTTCCACCACACAACACACAATGGCTCAAAAATTGGGAGGAAAATGAAAGTAGTGTCTTAACACTATGTTCCCTTTGCTTACTCTGCTGTAGAGGAAATACAGCGTGAACCTAAAAAGAAATCTAATTTCCATTATCTATTTCGAAACTGTCTGTTCTATGATAGAACCCATCTTTGTACTTGTTCTTACCGAAACCTAGAAAGGCTTAGGTATACAGAACTAAAAGAAACATTTAGGTATAACCGAAAAATATTCGAATTCACAACCATTGCGTTCAAAAAGACACAATAAGTTTCTTCATAATGACGGCGTTTATTCAAATAGATCTACATAGATATACATAATTAACTGGAATATATCATATTATCTATTTTAGTTTAAGTATGTCTGTATCAATATGCAAAAACTATATTATTATTTTTTTCTTCACTCTCGTGTCTGGGTAAAGCACGGCGTTGAGTTCCGCCACTCAACACACAATGCCTCCAGAATTCTGCCCACCCTGTTACAAGCGGGATACAGCGTGAAGCTAAAAGAAAATAACTCACAAATTTGAATAACTTTCCATTTCCAAGACACATACTGTGTCACATAGCTACTATAGACTAGACTAACTAGAATCTTAAAGGTTTACAGTTTTAGTGTATACGAAACGTTTCGACGTGCAAAGAAACTCGTGCAAACAAGACATTCACAGAGAACAATACGCCAGTGAAAGCGAGGCTAATGACGGTTGAATATTTTAGCAGAGTTGTATGGTACTCGCGCATATGTGATACTTTTTTTTGAAGAGAGGATATAGCGCTATATTTGAAACTGATGTGTTATTACCTAATTGTCAGCGTGGTGCTGTTGGTATTTGTCTGAGCGATGGTAGCGAGTTCAAATTCTATAGAGTATTTTTATTGTTATGAAGGTTGCGGAATATAATTTGGTAAGAATTACGTTATATGAACGTTAGATTACAAAAAATATAATTGTGTTACAATGATTAATGTTGACGTTACTAACTTTAAAAAGTAAATTAAAAATAAAATATTTAAAAAAATCATATATCTATATACAAAGTCCTTCGTTTTTACTTAAATGAAGTAGGAGAGTAAACCATAACAATAATAAAAAAAGAAATAGGATATTGATAATAACATCGATCTTCCCATTATATTTAAATAGCTCCTTGTCTAATCGAACACCGTACTACCTGACAAAATATCATACGACAAAAAAACAGCCTTTTAACTAGTATATTCAACAAAAATCCTTTTGAAGTCGATTGAGCAACACAAACAAGATACTCCCACAATACGTTTTTATCCTCCATATGTTCAATGTAAATATGTCAATAAAATCGAGTGAAGTTGCAATTTTGAAGGGTTACTGCAAGTGTTTCGTAAAATTGTGCAATCTTTTGATAAGCTTCTTTGTTAGATAAAAAGGTTATTTTGAAAATTTTGTTGAATGTTTACATTTTATATTTTGTTTCCTTTTTTATGTAGAAGTTTGGGAAAAAGAGCGATTTCTGTGTGTTTGAAATGGTGGTTACTACCAAATTATTAAAATAATATTGCAGCATGGATGTTATTCTATTAAAAACGTCACATTATATATTTAAGACAATCAATGTAATCTTATCTATTAAAGAATGGGTTTATAAAAAAAAGATCTTAGTGTCAAGTCACCGCTATTAACGAACAATACATTAATCCAAGCTGGCAATAGCAGGATAGACAAAGAGAATCAACTATCAAGAAATAATTTAAATAAGATGGTATTTTTGCAATAAAATTAACAAAAAAAAGAGTACATTTTTTTATAAATATAATTTTTTAAATTCTATTTCGAAAAGCGAGATTAAATCGAGGGTGTGCCGTGAAATTAAAATCCTTGTGAGAATCCTCAGTTTGTAAAATCACCTGTTTTATTGAAAAATTGCATTTGTTGAGCTCAGTGCAGAGCGTAGCGAATTCTCTTAGAAATGAGATTTCACTTGCACTTAAATGTATAGGGAAATAAACCTTTTTTTGTACATTTTGGTGTATTTTGAGTTAATGTCGTCTTTGTGTCTAAAATATCTTCAGTAAGTATTTCTATCGAATTCTGGAGGCATTGCTTGTTACATGGCGGAACTCAACGCAACGTGATACCAGAGCGAGGAAATGAAAGTATAAAATATTTCATTTACTTTCTACTGACATACGCTACACCTAATATTACCCAGCCAGAATTGGATAGACCTGAGTGAGTATGTGTAAATTGCGAATAAAAATGAATTTAAATAATTATTCGGACTTAACCCAAAATGCTTGGGTAATACTAAATATATTCGGGTAATCTTAGGTTTATTCCATCTTCGAGCATTAACCGTAACGCTGCAGACTATGCACAGGAAACTACTGGATTTAAAAAGGTGAAATTTGATATGTAGGTTGTTGGTATAACTCGTTTAGCACTTATAGACGATTACTTCAAAATTCCAGAATGTCTTAGAGGATTTTCCATTTCACATCTTAAATTCTATGCACACAGATTTGCGGGCGACGGCTAGTTATATATTTATAAAAAGTCTTGTAAGGCATCCTCGCTCGGAGCCATATATATGTACATTTAATCTTAGAAACGTCAACCTCTTAATATGAAACAAAAATTCAATCACAAAATTGATTATACGTTAAACGAATCTGAAAAAACTTTTCCAAAAACAAAGAAATCCAAGGATAACATATATTATACATTCAATAGGTACACCTACAAAGGAAAAATCACAATTCTTGTTATTTCAAATTACATTTTTCTCAATGTTTTAGGGGGAGATTGTTTGGGAATTCTTAATAGAAACGTAACATTACCTTAAACATAGAAAACACATAGCAAAATGAACTTTATAGTTATGAAAATAAGAACTGTACGTAAAAAAGGAAGGTATGTTATTTAAAATCAGTTTCCGCACTGACAGTTTTATTAATTTGCGTTTTTCGTTTGTTCCTCGGAGATTTCTTCGTTTGTTTTCTTTTGATACGAAGTTTGTGTTTAATTAATATTCTTTTGTTTATTGTTGGTCTTATAAGTAAATATAGGGAACTAAAGTAAGTATAAAGCAAGTAAAAAAGTCAATATTTTATATACTATAAAAGGCAGACTTGGGACGAATTTGAAATACCTACAATAACTCCATATCTAAGTATTTATATTTAAATTTATTTCTCCACGTTTTATTCGATGAAGAATAGGCTACGAAAATCTAGTGCCAACACTTTCAGAGAAGAGTAGAGAGAAGAGTGAGACTTAACGTCACATTTTACTTCGAGCAGTGCGAGGGAGTTCAAAATGTTTTGAGTGAAAATTATATAAAGACTTAAGACTCGAAATTACAAATAAGTATATTCCTGTCTAAATTATTATTTTTAAAGTGATCAAATAAGATTAAGAACGTGATCTAATTATCTATAAAGATATGAAGCACTACCTATACCTATTGCAAACTAACGATCTTAAGCAATAGACTAATATTAAGAATATCTTTAGAATTTTATTACCTATAATTATTGATAATGTTATTGTTCATAAAAATATAATACTTTCATAACAACTGTACTACTTTGAATAAAAAATATCGACCCAGTTATGAACTAGTTGAGGCCAGTCGTGACGCAGTGGCACAACGTGTGACTGAAAACCGACTGGTTGTGGGTTCGATCCCCACTCAAGGAGATACTCAAGGAGATGAAATATTTACTTAAATTTATATTTCCATTTCTTCGCTCTGGTGTCGAGGGAAAGCGCGGCGTTGAATTCTGCCACTCAACACGCAACGCCTCCAGAATCCAGCAGAAAGTGGGGAACGGAGTGTCTTAACACTATATTCCCTCTGCCTACCCTGCCGTGTGCGGGATACAGCGTGAAGCTGATTAGTTATGAACTAGTAGATATGAACAACTAACCGTCGGCGGTTCATACGATCACTTGTGGAGATGTAGAGATATATGATGACTGGAATGATTTTAGTGTATTACTTTATCTTCCTTTTTTTGGACGCTTTATCCCGTATATAGCAAGATAAGCAAAAGGAACTTAATGTTAAAACACTTTGTGGTTCCGTGTTGATTGTAGAGAGCAAATGAACATAGTTTATTATTCCGAGTGGAAATCGATCCCACAATTTTCGGACACTATGCCGCTTGGCCATGACGCCCTCTTTACCTTTTCTAAAAATTATAAGAGTTTTAGAAATTTTATGTGTAACTGTAGGTAAATAGATGTACATATTCGCACGTAGGTATATGTATCTACATCTATTATATTTCAGATTAAATATGGAATACATAGGTAATTAATGTTTATATTTTATTATATTATTATAAATAAGTTGCTTGTTTATTGTTGTTTGTATAAATATATATATATTATTTCATAATTTATTTTACAGTTGGTTTCCCTTAAAAATAAAATAAATAAATGTCCAACTTGCGAAGATTAAATTAAAATAATCTTTGAAAAATCTTGAATTTTTCTAAAGTAATAATACTTTATGTAAAAATAATATAAATAGGTAAGTATCTTTAAATAATAACTAATAAATCTGACTATATTATGCAAGTATACGATATGGTTGATGAAGAGTTGACGATTAACGATGGGCTAGGATCTATTTCCACAATGGATTCATTTTCACGTGCCCTAATGCTTTCCTCTGTCTAAACAAACTAGGCTAGATACCATTTGTTTAAGCGAAGCGAAAACAAAAATCAAAGTCTCTAGTTAGAGTCCCTAGAATGTATATATCTTCCCTAAATACAGGAACACTATAATATAAGCGTTCTGCATAAGATTTCATATATAAACAAACACAACATAAATAGGTGTCGTTCACAAAATTTCGACAAAGCTGACAGCAATTCCGTTTTAGCACTTTAATCCCGATTCTAGTACTGAATAAAAGGCATATTTTCGTTCGTCGACTTGCAAAATTGTCATCGCAAATAGCTTTCGCCTCGGGCCCTGTGGCTGTTCGCTTCTAGAACTGTGTAACAACCTATTTAGGTGGAAAATGGCTTCTATTCTCTAGTTTTTAGAGTATATTTTGTATTGTAAGGTGAGTATTCACAAATGTAACAATGAAAACGCCAGCATTGCACACGTAAATAGGATTCGTCAAAACGCTTCCTCGTGTTAGATTTAATGTTCAAAAGAATAAGGTCCACAATCATTTAAAAGGGAAATCTGAACTTGAAAATCGTCGCTGACGCTCGATATCAAATAAACACAATAGTACTCTTAAAACGCCTTAAGCGACTCCACGTTTTGTAAGCGAAAAACAACTCTATCACAATCGAATTACAGTTTAATTTGTGTCGATAATAGATTATTGCTAGGATTTTCGCCGGGGGAAGTGAAAGGGATGGGTTTATAAGGAGATTAGAAGACAAGAGCGAGATGGTGATATAGCTTGGAGCGCTGTGATTGGTCAGGAAGGCCGCAGGCTGTGAACAGTAGCCCGCCCTATGTCTACTGTAAACGATGACGGGCTAAACGGAAAAAGACGTAAGTAATCCTGAAAACTAGATTTGCTTTGGTTTTTGTGAAATAAATATTAAATTTCCAATGAAATAATATAAATCTATTATCTATTTATCAAAAATTTTAAGTAAAAGCTGCACTATACTCAGTTTTATTTATGTAGAGTAAGAAAATACATAAAAAGCTAACAATATAGTTGAAAAGTCAGTGTTCACTTTCACTCGAATATAACGAGGTGTTTTCACACAAAATAATGAAATAGGTCCATCTTCAGAATAGTCACGTGCTCTCATCTGTCGACCCCGAAGGCGCTCGTAGCTCGGGGCGTGGCACACATACACACATACACCTACGTACATACACACAAACACACACAAACACTTCCCCTTTGAAAGCCGGAACAGAGGAAAACTTTTGAGCACAAGTCTATCTAGTCGTTACGCATTCAAATACAGTTTCATTTACGACATTTATGTATTCCATTTAGGAATCTTATTTTTTTATGTATTTGAAGATTGTAATCATTTTTCTTTATTATTTATTTAAGTAACTACATGAAAATAGAGTTTTAAATTAATTAATGTCGGACTATAGTGAGATTATCTCCTAGTCTCTTTAGCTAATTATTAAAAATAAAAAAATAAATCAGCTTCACGCTGTATCCCGCACACAGCAGGGTAGGCAGAGGGAACCTAGTGTTAAGACACTCCGTTCCCCACTTTCTGCCGAATTCTGGAGGCATTGCGTGTTGAGTGGCAGAACTCAACGCCGCGCTTAACCTCGACACCAGAGCGAAGAAATGGAAATATAAATTTAAGTAAATATTTCATCTCCTCGAATGGGGATCGAACCCACAACCAGTCGGTTTTACAGTCACACCTCGTGCCACTGCGCCACCACTGGCCTCATTATTTCAGCTAATTATTAAACTTTTAAGTATCTTTTCTGAATAACAAAGTAAGTAGAGAAAACATTATACCTACTCCGTTCTCACTTTCTGCTCGAATTCTTGACTATGTATTAAGTGGTGCAACTCAATGCCTCACTTTGCAGTGCAAGAAAAAATTAAAACAAATAATTTCGCGGAGAGGATTTTGAATCCTTGACCTCCTCTCCGTGAGATACTCGCGTCCTCGACCTCGTGTGCTACATAAGTCTGGATGATTTTTTGATCGGACTAATGGACCGCGAATTTCAATAGTAAAAGAAAGTTTAAAAGTGTTGAGTTGGATCGCTTCTTAACATAAATATTTCACTGATTGTATGGGGGCGATCTGTAAGTATGGATAGTCAAATATAAACTGACATTACAAACATATTAATAGCTAATTACGATGGCATAAAAATAGCATCAGAAAAAAAAATTGAAATAATAAATAAATAATACAATTTAATAGTTTTTTTTACGTTTATAAGAGCGTATTTGTCTATATGTTTATTATATATCTCATCTGTCTGTATGTTTATTTATCGATATTGTAAATCAGCTTCACGCTGTATCCCGCACACAGCAGGGTAGGCAGAGGGAACCTAATGTTAAGACATTCCTTTCCCCACTTTCTGCCGAATTCTGGAGGCATTGAGTGTTAAGTGGCAGAACTCAACGCCGCGCTTTGCCTTGACACCAGAGCGAAGAAATGGAAATATATAATTTAAGTAAATATTTCATCTCCTCGAGTGGCGATCGAACCCACAACCAGTCCATTTACAGTCACGCTTTGTACCCCTGCGCCACGACTGGCCTCTTTTTTTATTAATTGTTATATATTTACCTGTTGATGCTACTTTTTGCTTTTACGCTTACAGAGTGAGAAATAATACTTGTAATCACATTTATTATTCTCTAGCTGCTTTTATATACTTACCAATTTAGACATGTATCAAAATGTATTAAGACTGAGGCCAGTCGTAGCGCATGGCCACAAGCGTGCGAGTGTAAACGCGACAGATCGTGGATTCGATTCTCACTGAAGGAAATGAAATATTTTATATTTTCATTTCTGCTCTGCTATGGAAAGAAAACGCGGCGTTAAAGTCCGACACTCTACAAGCAATGTCTCTGGAATTCGACTGAAAGTGGGGAACGGAAGTGGGGAACGAAAGTGGGGAACTCTACAAGCAATGTCTCTGGAATTCGACTGAAAGTGGGGAACGGAAGTGTCTTAATGGGAACGGAGTGTCTTTACACTAGGACAAAACTCTGCCTACCCTGCTATGCTGCCTACCCTGCTGCCTGAAGCTAAAAAAAAGTATTAAGACAAGTACAAATGTATTCAATGTGATGAACTCATTTTGAATAGTTTGTAATTAAAATGTAGTCTATAAAACGCTCGCTCTTCAATCCATCATAGAAAATCGAAATATCTAAAAACTTTGTAATTATAATAGTTATAGTGGGCAACACACATTGAAATAATGTTGCTATATAGAAAATTTAAGACTATAATTTGAGGTCCTCGTGGCACAAGCGTGTGACTGTAACGCGACGGTTGCGGGTTTGATTCCCATTTGTGGGGATGAATGTTATATATCATTGTGTTCATTTCTTTGCTTTGGTACCAAGGAAAATAGCGCGGCGTCGAGTACTGCCACTCAAACTCTTAGAAATTCCGTGTAAAGTTCGAAACGGAGTGTCTTAACACTAGGTTCCGTCTCGCCTACTGTCCTATATGCGGGATACAGCGCGAAGCTGAAAATAATATATAGATTTTGTAAATTTCCTTCAAACAAACTATTATGTGGTTGCTGAGATTAAAATGTTCAAAGAAACACATTCTTCAGCTTTCTAATCTCAGTATAAAAAAATAAAAAAACATATAACATAAACAATGTAAAATAAATTCACCTAATTATAAAGGCAAGGTAGGTTAACTTTATAAACACAAAAAAATATTATTTAAAAACATTTCTCTAAAGAAAAAAAGAATATGGACAAGGTTGAAAAGCCAACACGAGCCCTAATTACACAAAAATAAAACAATACAAAATCACAATGTTTCGAGTAATAAGCAAAATAAATCAGAAGTATAATGAGAAAAGCCGAAAGGTAATCTGTAATCTTGTTAGGTAAATGTTTGGGGGGGGGGGTTGGGGGTCCATAATTATTTAAGGCGACCCCCTAAAGAGGGGCAAGCTCGCGGTGAAAGCGTCCTTGTAATTATTTCTCGTGAACTTTACTTGTACCTACAAATTTATTTCGGGAAAAAAATCTTGGTGTATGGATTTTCCTTGTTCAAAATTGAAACATAAAAGTTTTTTTTAATATTTTTTTATACGTTTTCCTTTACAAGACAGGGGCAGTGAGTTTATTTTATAATTATGTTGGAAGTGCTGGTCGTCAAATTCGACGAAAAGTGGGGAGCGGAGTCTTTTAACACAAGGTTCCCTATGCCTACCCTTCTGCATGCGGGATACAGCATGAAGCTGACAAAAAAAACTGAAGATAAACGAGGCTGTCAAGGCGCAGTGTCTCATAGTAAGCACAATGGTGTGGGTTCAATGTCAACTCGGGGGAATAAATTAGTTTTATTTTCTCGCTCTGCCAAGGCGTTTGGCATTGAGTTCCGCCACTCTATAAACATAGATTCTTTCCGCCTACTCCGCTATAGGTATGTGAAATAAAGCGTATAGATGGAAAAAACAAATATTTATATGAAAAGTTTTGTATTATTTAAGTTTGAAATGGGTTTTAAAGGAACAGAAATTTAAAATATTTGTTTGTAGGTATATTAGTTATTAACTTAATAGTAGTATTTGATTTTTAATTTAAACTTATTAGTCTGTACTAATAACTAAGTAAATGTTTTGTTTAGGCCGTCATGGAGCAGCGGCACAAGCGTATGACTGTAAATAAGATGGTTGTGGGTTCGATTACTACTCGGGGAAATGAATTATATTTTTTTTTATATTTTAATTTCTTCGCTCTGTTAACAAGACACAATGCTTCAAAAAATTGGCGTAAAGTAGAGAGAACAAAGTATTTTAACTGGTCTTCCTCTGCCTATCCTTCTGTATCCCGCAAATACAGTGAAGATGTAAAAAAAAATTTTCTGTATAAAGTACCAAAGCAAAGTCGGACTTAGAACACAAAACGATAGAATAAAATAAAATCTTTCACAATATACAACGGCAGATTGCAAATATTTAACGCTAATATCAAAATCTTAACCTTATAAACAGCTTCTTAAGACTTCTAAACGTCTAAAATGGTTTATTCAAGCAATTTCCCGTTAAACACGATTTTCCTCGGCGGAAGTTCACAAACTAAATAGTAGTGCTACCTGGCCGGAAGTAGGCTGTATTGGCGGAAATGGAGCGGCCGGCCGGAAGTCCCAATTTACACCAATTTGTTATTTCTTATCAAGGAAATGAAGTTCGGTTTATTTTATTTTGAGGGTTTTCTTTGGAGTGTTAACTTTTGTGAGAGATTTTTTATTTCTTTTATATAAGCGTTGATACTCATATTATTAAGTTTTGTTTGTATTATGTGTTAATAATTGTATACATTTTTATTTGGTATCCCGCACAAAGCAGGGTAGGCAGAGGGAATCTAGTGTTAAGACTTTCTGCTGAATTCTGGAGGCATTGCGTGTTGAGTGGCAGAACTCAACGCCGCGCTTAACCTCGACACCAGAGCGAAGAAATGGAAATATAAATTTAAGTAAATATTTCATCTCCTCGAGTGGGGATCGAACCCACAACCAGTCGGTTTTATAGGCACGCTTCGTGCCGCTGCGCCACGACTGGCCTCACTTGAATTATATTTATTTATATTATATCGAGGCCAGTCGTTGCGCAGGGGCACAAACTGTGACTGTAAACGTGACTGGTTGTGGGTTCGATCCCCACTCGAGGAAATGAAATATTTTTTTAAAATTTATACTCCCATTTCTTCGCTTTGGTGTCGTTGCAAAGCACGGTGTAGAGATTCGGCACTCAACACGCAATGTCTCTAAAATTCGGCGGTAAATGGGGAACAGAGTGTCTTAACACTAGGTTTCCTCTACCCTACTGTGTGCGGAATACAGCGTGAAGCTGATTTATTTGATTTATTTATTTATATTATAACAATCTTTTTCTATACTCAAAATTTAAAAATAATGACAAAGTACATTTTAGTAATGTTGTTAAAAAACAATTTTCGTCTAAATAAAGTTTTGATATTTTCAAAGAGCTTAAAATTGATAGGTTAAGTGTGAGATGTTATCAGCGCACCCCTCGCGACCGAGCGAGCGTGGCTGAGCACCAAATAGTAGTATTTAATACACATATAATAGCGTTATGTTCATGTTGCTTAACAAACTATTAAATTGTGCTAAATGAACGTAAAATAATATGAAATCTTGATGTATATAAATGTAGTTAACATTTTTGTGTAGTCTATTTGGTTATGTATGAAAAAAGATAAAGCTTACGCTTTTTCCCACCTAGCATCGTAGATAGAGGGAGAGATCTAGTGTTACGATACTCCGTCTCATAAACTTCAAAATATTGTTGTTACGGTGGAGGCAAGCAGGGAGAAAACTAAAATAACTCATTTCTCCATTTGGGAATTGAACCCACATTAGGTCGGACACTGTGCCGCTACGCCACGAGGAACTCTAATCTTGTTCATAATAAATACAATTGTTATAGTTTTAAAGACAGATATCTACTGATGTAGTTTTAGGGCGTTAGGCGGAGTGTTTTATCACTAAGTTCTCTCTGTCCTGCTACAAAAGAAAATGCAAAGTATATTAATAACAAATTAATGATAACATTGTCGATCAGGCATTATATAAAAAATAGATTATTTTAATATAAACTACATGGTTAAACGAGGTAACATTTGTTTATTATACATTTAGAATATTTCATAAGTTATATATTTGCTGAGAGTTGCTACGAAGAAGTAACGTATGATGCTACGCGATATCCTTGTTTCAGAGGTGTACCGCTTCTACGTACGGTACTTTGTAAAGTTCTATTATTTTATCAACTTTTTCTAAATTATTTGATTCCCACTCGAGGAAATGAAATATTTAATATTTTTAATATTTTCAATTCTTCGCTCTAGTGTCGAGGAGAAGCGCGGCGTTGAGTTAACGCATTCAACACGCAATTGGGGAGCGGAGTGTTTCAACAATAGGTTCCATCTGCTTACCCTACAATGTACGTGATACAGCGTGAAGCTGAGAAATTAATCGCCGTATTCTGGAGGCATTGCGAGTAGCGGAAGCCAACGCCACGCTTTGCCTTAACACAAGAGCGAAGAAATGGAATTATAAATTTAAATAACTATTTAATTTCCTCGAGTGGGTATCGAACCCACAATCAGTCGATTTAACAGTCACACTTTGTGCGCTGCGCCACGACTGGCTTCAACGTTTATTTGATGGTATATTAACAGTAAAATTGTCAACATTAAGAACGTTTGTGATAAACAAACAAACTGAAGGACACTTCGTTACGGACAGAATTTTCATTTGGCTGTGTAACAGGCGTACAATCATCTTAGTGCACTATACATTTTAAAATGACCCTTCATTTACACTAAAAAAGACTGAAAATGTAATAGAATAGAGTTGAATTTACCTTGTATAGCATATCATATAAATTTGGTCGCGTGAATGCATCATCAAGTGAACGTAGCTACAAATCCACAGCAATTATTATACCTTACGTTATTGGGAATAAGGTTTATTTAAGTTTGACAATATTTTCAACGCAGTACGGAGCAACTTCACGGCTATTTGGTCGCGTTACTATACTGATTGTTGGGTAATGAGCGCGGAAAGCTGTTTCAAACGTCGTGGTGCGACCGATGTGTTTCGCTTGCTTAGATAATATAGTGTTATATTTTGATTTATTTATGTTTGTTTCTATGCATTTTTCGGCGATAGACGGAGAGTACTTAGTGGTAAATTATTATGTTCTCTCAATTTATGTAGAGACGCCAGGCGCTCTATTGTATAACATACTAAAAGTTTATACCAGTTAAACTTTTACCTAGGTATTTTCTGCTTCAAGCTTAAATAGAGTTAATCTAGTTTATGACGGTCCGTTCTATTTTCAAGAAATTGTGTATTGAGTGGCGGAGCTCAACGCTGCGTTTTGTTTTGTTACCAGAGTGAGATAATGAAAATAATCTATTTTTCGGGTTTCCCTTAATTCACAGTAAAACTCTGTGTCGCTGTGACACGACCTTTACTTTTATAAATTACTTTAATTCAAAATAAAAGATTAAATGCAACTCAAATTTTCAATTATTTGGCTAAATATCTATGAATATTATGATATATTAACACTAAAGCAAGAAAATGCAGATATAGATTATATTTATCCGTTGTACAAACGCGTCCTGATTATTATTGTTATTTAAAACACTATTGATCTAACAAAGGCAGGAGGGTTACCTATTCATGTACAATCTGCCTTCAGCCACAGATCTATAAATGCGATGCAGAAATATAATAAAATCATAATTGCCATATAACGATCTTAAATACATATGAGATATTTTATTATAATCTATGCATGTTTCTAATAACATAGTATTTATAAAAAATAAGGTTTTTTTTGTAGCCCGGTGTGGTGCAAACATAAAAAATATTTTCTTTTCTTCGCTGTGGAGAAAAATCAAAGTTCAATACGCTATGCCTTGAGCGGTGTAAAATGGGGAACGGAGTGTTTTAACTAGGTTCCCGCTACCTACCCTGATATTTGCGGGATACAGTGTAGAGCTGAAAAAAGGTCTATGTCGTTTCTCTTATTTTATTAATGTTTTCGTAGAAAAAGAGTTTTATACTCTTTTTCTACGAAAACATTAATAAGATTGACTAAAATATACATAGATCTGTTAAATCCTTGCTTTAGATATAATTTAAGCCAACAATGAGAATCGCAAATATTCTATAAGTAATTCTAAATATTATTAAGTCTCTGGTAATCGAAGGGTAAGTAACCCTTTCCATTTCGCCGCCATTATGAACGAGGCACAAATGCCTGTAGCCTCGTTGTGCTGACAAATTAATCCCTCCATTCATATTGTACTGTATGTACCTTCAGGATATTTTTGGAAAATCAGCTGCCTATATCTAGATATTATTTAAAAAAATCCAGTTTAAATAATTTATATTCTTCAAATACATAATATGGCATTTAAAAATATATGATACATAAATATAAATATTCGAAATCATCTATTCGCTTTAGTCACATAAACTTTAATATATTTGTTTATAAGTTCAAGCTTAAAATGATTGAATAGTTCTTACAAAAAAAATTATATTAATAAGCCATTGAGTATAAGGTGTCACTAAAAATTATATAAAATGTCATTAAATGTTAGTTCAACTTCACGCTTTAGGCAAGACAAGGTATGCAGATAGAACCCAGTGTCCACTCATACTATTCTCCGCTTTTACCACAATTTGAGACATTGTGTTGAGACGTGAAACTTTATCACGCACTTTGTCTTGTTACGGGAAAACAAAAATAATTAATTATGCCACTAGTGGAAATCGAACTAACAACCATCAAAAGACAACCAGGCTCTGTCCCACAGCGCTACAATAGCCTCTTTCCAAATGTTGTATATAATATATAACACACCAAATTTTCCACCAAATCTTTTTGAAAACCAGTCAAGCATTCCAACCACGTTCTTATCGATCTATAAATATTAAAATTATTAAGCCAAATAGTAATAGCTAGTAATGATAAGCAAATTTTACAACATTTTTATCCAGTGGTGTTATCGCAACGAAATCTTTATAAGAATCGAATTTACAATATCCGGCGTAGCAGATGATGGCGAGGGAAGGCATTTTCGACATAGCATACAGGCATCTTGGTTGCCATACAGTACACGGGCCCGGGGCGACCCGCCCAGGTAATGACCGCTGTGCACTGCACGTCAGTTAGGACACTACAGGATGCTTAATATTAATATTGTAATACTTGAGTACTGTCCCGGACGCATTTTAAGGTACATTTCCATTGGTTTTTGTCTTATTGCTGTTATTGTAGAATGTTTAATTTAATCGAACATTATGAAATATACCTGTTTGTACATATAACATTTTGTAAACTCCGTTATACACCTAAGGTTCCACCCTATAAAGTTTTAGGTCGGGGCAGAAAATAAAGAAAATATGAAGTGAAAAACGAGCAGAAAACGTCTGTTTATCTCTCTCCGTCCAGCTGTTCATACAATACAAAATAACTTTAAATCAGTAAAAAATAAGCCTCAAAAATACTATTACTTGAGGCCAGTCGTTGCATAGAGTCATAAGCGTGTAACTGTAAACGACGCGTTGTGGGTTCGACCACCACTCTAGGAAATGAAAAATTTTAAATTTTAAATTTTCTCGCCATTGAGTTCCGCACGAATTTAGCGGAAAATAGAGGTCGGACTAAACTGCCTTTGCCTACTTGCAACATGCAGAATACAGCGTGAGCTGAAAAGATAACTATTGATAATAGACAAAGAAGTCGCATCTCACATACATAGATATAGCACTATTTACCACTATAAACCCAATACCACAAAGTAATCATACAGGTACCACATAAAACAACATAAAATATAATTAAAGCAATAAGGCCACCTTTGCGTACATCTCATAAACGTATATTAATATTGTTTTGTTACTTGTATTTATATATTTACTTCTGTGTGCAATAAAGTATATTATATTCTATTCTATTCTATTCTATAATCACAAAATCCACAACATCAACTCGACCATACTGTATCTCAGTATCGCATCACACATGCGCGGCATAATAAATGTATCCGCTTAATTATTATTTTGAAAGTATCCGCGCCCGCGGCTCCCGGCCACGGCTCCAATAAGAGGAACCCGATGGACGATGCACAATATTTTGTACCCTCGGGCCGAAGAAGACAAGTGGAGATGGTAGGAAATGGTCTTTAATGTTTTGCGTATGGTAAGTTAATGAGTGGTCAGCTTTGATAAAAATATTTGACAATTATAATTTAAAATATAGCGTCGAGGCTGTCGCGGCGCAGCAGTAAAAGCGTGTGAAGGTAAACGGCGGTTGTTTGTTCGATTCCCATTATGAAATATATTTACTCTTACAAATGAAATAAGAAAAAATACAGGGCACCATGGCGCACTGTAACAGCGTCTAACTGTAAATGTAGGTATTCGATCCTCACACGAGGAAATTTGTTTTCTTTATATCGCTCTGAAAAAAGTGTGACGTTGAGTTTCCACCACCAAATATGTAATATATCAAATTTAGGCTCTTATTTAGCAAAGTAGTGGTAGGAACGGAATATTTTGACACTAGGTTCTCTCTGTCAATTTCTTTGCTTTGAAACATTAATTAAAAAAATTAGATAAAAATATTTTTTTAATGGTAAACGCAAATAGTTCTAGTGGGTTAAAAATTAAATGTATGTAGGACGATTCTTTGTAATAATCTTTTAACGCTGTAATAAAAAGGCATCATATACTTAAATTTTGTAAATAAAATAATTTTATTTACTAAACTTAATACTTTTATAATTTATAATTTACAATAGGTCAAGACTGGCAACACACACTGGTCGAAAATTTCCGACGTCAGGCACTGAAGTATACTGGACGAGAAGATATTTGATAGTTTTCCGAATGATGCCCAGCCAAGTTGGATTCTACAAGAGACATCTCTCTCAAAGTCAAAAGACTTACTCATTCGGATTACTTGTCTCAGGTAGAAGTACTCGTCGACAACTTCACATACTAATCACAGGAAAATAATGTACTTATAATGTAGAAAACATAGGTACATAAAGTATATGTGCCCATCATAATTGGCTAGAACGCTTGCACGGTAGGTTAAAGTGTGGCTTCAAATGCCAAGGAAATCTTCTACATTTTGTTCGTAATTAATTCTAATTGAAGACAGAGGCATAGTATTGGACTATATGTTAGTTCAATTGTCTTTGTTTGTTTGGTAGTCTTAGGCCCGTATTTATAAACGGCTCTCAAGTTTGAGATCGATCTTCAGATGCAGTTTGCATTCATAGTTTATTTATCTATGAATGAAAACTACATCTCAAGATTGATCTCAGACTTGAGAGCGATTTATAAATACGGACCTTAAATTTGTAATTTGCTGTAAATGAGATTTGAAAAAGTTTTGTTTAGTTAAAATGTTATATGTGGTTTAGCATGGTTAAAGTACCTACTTTAAAATATTTTATTGTGTAAAATAATGTTTTTTTGTTCGTTTCGCAACACTATAATATATTATACAAAAATAATGAGATTATAAAAATTTTGACTAAGTAATTTATCGAAATAAAGAGGTTGGAGTGGCCCGTGACCATCCTAGAATAGTTTGGTTTTCAAGGGGGCCCCCAGAATAATTAAGCCTGAAAACTTTGAGAACAGTCGTGGCGCATGGACACGAAGTGTGACCGTAAACGGAACTGGTTGTGGATTCGATTAATCGAAATGCAATATTTAATATTTCCATTTCTACGCTCTGGCGTCGAGCAAAGCGCGGCGTTAAGTTCGCCACTCAATAGGCAGTGCCTCCAGAATTCGTCGAAAAATGAGGGACCGAGTAGTCTTAACACTAGGTGCCCTCTGCCTTCACTGCTATGTGTGAGATAGGCCGTGATGTTGGAATATTAGCTAAGCAAATATATTAGATAAGTATTAAGCAAGCTTGACATTTTTTGCGCTAAATTGAATTTTCTGAATATAAATTAATCATCTCTTAATAATAACAATTCCTATTAATATCTACTAACATTCCGAACCCAGCTATCCTGAATATTCAGAAACTACAAAACACCACAATCTATGTTGGCACTATTTACTCCTATTACTTACGAAAATCTAACCTAAAATTAAACTATCATAATATTATATATTTCTACTTTATCAATAAATCATTAAATATGATAAATAACCATAAAATAATGTCATTACGCTGTAACCAGTTATTTATCAATAATGCGAAACGATAGTTACGAAAGCGCAAAATTACATGAAATTGAGTCTGAGATGATAATTTGTACTTGTAACTTGTTGTTTGTTGTAATACAGAGTATTAGCGATCGTGATTTATTTAAGCTAACGTTAGTTAGTGAAGTATTAAACTCTTATTTTTGCAGCGTTGAGTTCCGCCAATCCAGTCAGTCAGGCATAGTCGTGGCGCACCAGTGGCAGAAGTATGTGACTGTAAATGCAACAAGTTTTGGGTTAGATTTCCACTCAAGAAAATGATTTTTTTAATATTTTCGTTTACTCGCTCTGGTAATGAGGCAAAGCGTGGCGTTGAGTTCCGCCACTCAACACGCAAAGCCTTCGGCAGAAAGTGGAGAATGGAAGTTTGTTAATGGGAACGAAGTATCTTAATACTAGGTGCCTTCTGCCTACCCTGTTATATACAGCGTAAAGGTAAAAAGGAGGTATCTATTGGAGTGTCTTAACATAGCGTTCATCCTAGAGTGACATTTTCAATTTTTAAATCATAATCGTGAGTTAAAATGACGCTGGTCTAATTTGACAATTTGAAGTAAAACAATAGAATCTTCCTTATGACAGGTAAAATGTATAAAAGAGAAGAACGTGGAAAATAGAGTAGTGGAGTTGAACTTATGATTTTTGATAAAAAACGAATAGAGGTAAAACTGACGGCGCGTTGGTGTGACTCGCGTGTCTCCTTCATCTTACTTAAAAAGTGGAATCAAGTGAATGCTGTTCACTCCAACGTTTTCTAATAGTAGTTATTGTACTTGAAACCGAATGAAAGCTAACTGCATTACGAATTTGGCCCAAAACCAACAGCATCCGTCGCAAATTATATTTTTAAATTCCGCTCGAGATATATGTATTTTATATTTTAAAATATATAATATGTAGGTATATATTTTGTATATATTTTCATGATATTATACAAAATATGGTAGTAGTTGTCGTCAGTCAACATAAAATATTTTTTCGAATTAATGAACATTAAGAATTGATTATTACAAAGAAATATTACAAGGATTCCTCTGTTTACTAGACAATATATTACAAATTGTAAGTTTTTTCTTTTGCATTATGTTAATTAATAATTTGATTGGAAAACTGATAACTGATTTATTTCTTCTAATAGCTTTTATCAAATTAGTGACATTACGAAATTCTTCTCTGTAGTTTGGATAATTATAAAAACATTTAAATCACAAATTATTCCTGTGTGGATTTTTTTTATTTTTTTTTCAGCTTCACGCTGTATCCCATACACACAGCAGAGTAGGTATTGGGAACCTAGTGTTAAGACACTCCGTTCCTTACTTTCCTCCAAGTTCTGGAGGCATTGCGAGTTGAGTGGCGGTACTCAACGCCGCGCTTTGCCTCGACACCAGAGCGAGGGAAAGAAAATAAATATTCCATTTCCTCGAGTGGGGATCGAACAGACAACCAATCGTTTTTACAGTCACACTTAGTGCCCCTGCGGCACGACTGGAAATCATTCCACCTTCCACACTACACTAGTGTTTAAAGCAAAAAAATATAACGCAACGTTCCTAAAAACACTGCTAATATTACTTTTTAAATAATATCTCTAATTATCCTCCTGTCTTGCGGCAGTCATGACCCCACGACCACGACCAGCCCCCGGGCGCACGTGGAATACTGCGGTGGCCGAATACCAGAAAGATTGCTGGGCAGCATCATTTCAACTTACTTCAATTAATATCTGTGTGGAACGTATAATAATGTAGTCTAGATAATTGATTTTTTTTTATTGGAAAAAATAGAAACAGTAATCAATAAAGGATTTTAGTTTATTTTTTGTTGATATGAGACATGAAACATTATTTTGTATTTTTATAGGAGTTTTTATAATATTTTCGTTTCGTCGTTCTGGTTTCGAGGCAAAGTGCGGCGTTCAATTCCGCCGCTCGATATGCAATGCCTCCTGAATTCGTGGAAAGCGAGGTGCATTGTCTTAACACTTGGCCTATCCTGCTACATGCGGGATACAACGTAAAGCTAAAAATAATAATAAGAGTTTGCGATTATAGAAAGAGAGTTTTGAAGTGCAGAAAGAAGAATTTAAGAAATCTGTCTTTCTATAAACCGACCCATTGGGCCGGCTCGTGGAAGAGCGGCACAGTATCTGACTGTAAAAAAACAAAGAGCGGCGTTGAGTCCCGCCACGTCTCGAAGATTGAATCTTGTGTTGTCTGTCTGTCTGTGTACCAGTAGGTTCCCTTTGTCTACCATATCTACCTTATTCGGTATTAAGTTAAATAAAAACAAGGATGCTTGAAACTTCTAACCCAAATGACAAAACGCATTTTAAAGTTTTGACAAACCAGACCGAGACAATGCCACTATTCTTAATATTAGATTTTTAACATTGTTACGTAGAGTAATTTAATATTAAATAAACATTAAATATGTAAACTATTTAATGATGTATTTTTTTAGACAAATAGCTATTCAATATACAAAATACAAAAAATATAATTAAATCTTAAAAAGGAAAAGAATATCCGCAATTCAAAGATTATAAGTAGTTTTTATTTTTATTTAACAGTCTTTATTCTACGATTGTAGCAGATAAGAAATACAGTAAAATAGACAAAAATTAAATTAAAAAAAAAAAGAAAGATAAATGCTAATGACATTGTAAACTTTTTCGTTTAAGCTGTAAATTTAACAAATCGCTTAATAATAGAGACAAAAATTGCTACAATGAAACATTCCCTAAATCATTTTCGCGGATCACGAATTTCGATCGTGATGTGGAACATTTTTGGCATTCGTGGCTTAGCCTTAGGGTCCGCTGTTCCTAATTAGTTACGTGTGAACCCTGTTGGGCTGTTGACTGCCATCATGAAGTCGTTAGTAGTTGCTACTATATCGTGTCTTACGTATTGCTGCTTATTTGTTATACGTATTTTTTCTTATAATTTAAAAACATTTTCTCTTAATTCTACTGCGCCACGACTACCCTAGTCGTGGCGCAGGGGCACAAAGTGTGACTGTAAAATCGACTGGTTATGGGTTCAATCTCCACTCGAGGAAGTGAAATATTTATTTACATTTATACTTTCATTTTTTCTCTCTAGTGTCGAGGCAAAGCGCGGCATTGAGTTCCGTCACTCAGCACGCAATGCCTCCAGAATTTTCCTCGAAGGTTCCCTCTGCCTACCCTGCTGTGTGCGGGATACAGCGTGAAACTGATTTTTATTTTTTGATTTTATGAAATACTGAGCCAAGTAAAATTTTAAGCAATGCGTCGTGCTCGACTTCTACGACAAATTAAAAACGAGTTCCGTGTTCAATAGGGATAAAATTCAAGCTCTCTGTATATTTTTTTATGTATGTAGACTAATAAATTGACATACGAGTTTTGAAAAAGTAGTTTGAAATGGTTTGTGTAATATACACATTGCGGGTTTCCAGCTTTTTCTTGGCTGGACAAGCTGGCGCGTGTTTTGCTTATATATATATATATATATATATATATACTAGTTTTACTCTACGTTATAGAAGCTGTCTTGGCATAGCGTCTGACTGTAAACGTGATGGAATATTTTTTCAAANAACATCCATTGTTTTCCGTATTTTTATTACTTCAACACAAAGGCATAACAAATAAGACCAAAGCAAAAATTGTTTATGAACAAATTAATAATTTATTTTTCTTATATTAAAAATATTTTAAAATTTCTCTTTTTTGTTTATACAAGTAATTATCTTTCTTATATTATAATAAAAGGTTACTGGCAATAGAAAATATTTGTGAAAGAATAATGTTGATATATATAGAATAATGTAACTTTAAAATCATATTAAACCTATATTTTTAAAAATTTTGTCTGTTTTTGTTTAATTTGTATCGTGCACGTCTTCTTCACTACTAATGGATAATTGTTTTTATCAGGACTTTCTCTTGCCTAGGACATGATCTATATATGATAGCGGTCCGGCTAAACTATAAAAAATAATTAACAAAAACTGCGTAAAAAAAATAAAGATTTGGACTATTTAAGACTATTGGATATTTGTACCATAACGGTATGAAATATAAAAATAAATAAGTAAATAACTCATTAACTTAACGGTCCTTATGGTAGCTCCGTTGATGAATAAAAATTATATGATAAAATTTCAATTATTCTTTTTATTTTTCGGCTTCACTAAAAACCACAAAAATAAGCATTGAATTTCGTCATTCAATATTAGGAATATCTCAAATTTTTGAAAACGGAAAGATTGAAGTTATATAGAAATGGTCCAGTCCAAGCACAAGCGCAAAGACCACGGCTGTGGGTTCGATTCCCGCTCGGGGGAATTAAATATTTAATATTTTCATTTATTCGGTCTGGTAAAAAGACAGAAACGCGGCGTTGATTTTCGCGAGTCAAAACGTAATGCCTCAAGAATTCGGCAGAAATTGGGGGACGGGAGTGTCTTAATGAATAACGGAATGTCTTAACATTAGGTTCTAACGTTCCCTCTGTGCTGTGTAGTACTAATTTATTAAAGGCTATACGACGCTTAAGTTTCCAATCTTTAACCTTCGTGTTTTAATTAAGATCTGTCAAATTAATTTCCAGCATTATTAGGCCTAACATGTTTTGATATTTTCTGTCTAATTTTATACAATATATTTAAATTTAAAGGTAGTATAGTACTTACAATGTACGAAATATTTAACATATTCTTGCAGGAGAGCTTAAAAAGCTTTTCATTTTGAAATAATAAACAAGTTAACTTGTAAAATGTACTAAAAAGTATATTTAAAACAGTATCCTAATTTTAGACGTAAGTTTATAAAATAATAAAAATTTTGGCTTTTACTGTTGTAGTTCTATGATTAATTCAGATATTCAGTCAGAGAAAACCAAGGTATCAGGACACTCTGTTCACCAATTTTCTAATATTTTAATAATGTAAATAACTATAACTTTTAAACCATTGTGGTGCAGAGGCACAAGCCTATGACTATAAACTCAACAGTTGTGAGTTCGATTCTCACTCGAGGGAATAAATTATTATTAACATTTTTATTTCTTCTCCCTAGCTGGTACCAAGACAAAGCTTGGCGTTGTGTTCCGCCACTTAACACGCGATGCCTCAAGAAAGCAACGTATAATGGTGAACGGTGCGCTTTGTTTCGACATCAGAGCGAGGAAATGGAAATATAAATTTAGATAAATATTTAATTTCCTCGTGTGGAGATCGAACCCACAACCAGTCACGGTTACAGTCACACTTTGTACCTCTACACCACGACTGGCCTACACATATGTAATACTACATACTTAAGATATATTAAAATCTCCTCTATTTTTATATCTATATATGGCACCCAAACGTAATTTCGTATAGAAGGGGTAAGTATTCAAAACACGGTGCCATCAAAGAGCTTGGGGACTTACCACATGCGGATGTGCAATGATGCGAAATTAGTGATGTGAAAATATTATGTGTGTGTTATATGTATTAATTTAATTTTATTTTAAACTAATAATGGAAATAAAATATTTTCATTCGAATAAGAATTTTCTGTAACAAAATCAATTAAAACAGTAGGTAAGTAATTAAAATAAAATGCAATTTATTATAACGGGGAACAAAGCACGGATATTTGAATAAAGCAATTTATTTAAAGGCATAAGAATGAAGGTTACTACAGATTAGCGCGTAAATCACCGAGAGTTTTTATCGATAACTAACGTCGTCATAAATTACTACAGCCCTATTAAAGCAGAATGCATTCTGATAGAAATTTGTTTTTAATCGGTTGAAATTGGGTGCGAAATGAGTTCTGACCCTCGGTTTTACTCAAAGATAGACGTTTAAATTAAAAATTAAACTTTATAGACGATATCATTTGCTTAAGCAAATTGGTAATAGAGAATAGTTATAATTTTTTTTAATTAAATATAAAAGATTACTTAAATATGCCTTATATAGTCACACTTTATATATAAATTTATTTTTATATTTACTATAAAAATGCATTTATTATTTATGAGTACGAATATAATTAAATCTAAGTAGTACCAAGTTGTCATCATCATCATTATAGCTTCTGTATCCCTACTGTATCCCTATCGGGATAGCTGGAGGGACCAAAGAGCCAGAGAGAGCCAAACGCCACGGTCTCATCGGTTCATACCTATTTCGTTTCGTTCATTGTCATCAACCTTTTCATATATGCCCTTCAGGGGATCCTCAAGCTTTTTACCTGACCTTCCTCCATTATCATCGATACTGTGTTATCTAATATCAATTGAGATTTCCCCACTCTTACCGCTGATACTTTCTACATAATACTTTTTTAGCTTGTACTAAAATAAATAAAAGAAATACAATATACATTCCCAAATTTACCATAGATAATTAAATACCGTATCGAGGCCAGTTGTCATTGTTTCCCTCCAAAATCTGACAGTTCAATTGCCTTCTCCGTTACAAGTGACATTTGGTCAAATTGCCTATCATTCTAAATAAACAAAACTATTTGCGACTAGAAATAGCTTATTTACTTTAACATAAGGCTTAAAATGTCATGTATTATAGCATAATTTTTAACAAGCTCGTTTATGTTTATGTAGCAATGAATAGAGTTGAAAATTGTGTAAGTAGAAATTCTGTCAAGTCTTTTTACGTTCCATTTCCTGGTTAATACGGCGTGTAAATGAGTTCTTTATCGTAGTGTTTTTTAAATGTTTGTTTAACGTTACGTAGGGTGAATAAATTAAGTAAATATTGTTTTGCTACAGATTACGACAAAAATATATTTTTTTGTTCAATGAGACCATTCATTACTAAAACTTTTATCATTACAAAATAATATTAGTTTCTTTTTCCTTCGTGAAACTGAGAAAAGAATCCGAATAAGAATTAAGGCTTACGCTAATCAATTTTTCGACATTTCTATAGTTTTTAAAAAGAATTTAGAGATTTAAATTTGTGTATTTATTGATAGAAATCAACGGTCAGATTTATCTTGCTAGAATGAAGAAAATAAATTAAAGTAATATCATTATTTCTTTGAGTATCGATCATATTTAACTCATGACACACATTATATACTGTATACTTAAAAGATATCTACCTTTCGCATGAAAAAATAAAAAAAATACAGTTCCTTAACAATTAACATGAAGTTAAGAAACTGTCATTACAATTCAGCACTACATATTTGGTAAGGACCCTAAATTGGTATATAATACGCTAATGAATAGAGTCAAACAGGCTATTACGAGAGCAAACCTGCAATTACAGTAATAACTTTAAACATTCAATGTTACATGTGTATAATTATCCTAAATGATACTGAAAATGAAAAGTTGTCAGTACAAGAAAATGATCTAATAAACAAACTTAATATTTACGAAAGGATGTATGTTATTAAATTTAAAAAGTATGCCTTTTCTTAAAATTTTATTTTATGTACTCTTTTTCTTATAAACTATTGATTGACAAGTAGGAAAACGCCTCATATTTTAAGCCTCATTTTTTAAATAAAATCTCTAGTATGAATATATTATCTATATACTATTTGTATCTACACAAAGTAATAAATACCTATTAAATTGTTGATACACTGCGGATGCCTATCGCGGACTGGACTCATAACGCAGAGTATATACCAATACAATGTAGTCTATAATCATTCTATATACTACATTAATAACCGGGAACTGCGTAGGTACATCACACACCTGCCATTCAAATCACGCCTACAGTAATTTTCACAATTTATTTCTGCAGCTTACCTAATTTCGATATAGGATTTTAAACTTTAGCACATTATAATAAAAGTATAAACAAAAGTAGAACTTAAATTACTAGTCCATACTCTTCGTTACATCGAAGCAATAGCATAGAGTAGAAATATTTTTACTCGCTTGTTTTTATGCAAATGATGTAACAAATTAGGCCTAATTTACATGAATGTGGTCATAAAGTATAACTTTGTTATATCCAATTAATCAGTTGTCAGTTATTTAATGTAAAATATTTTAAAAGTATATTTTAAATTATAGTGTTGCTACTTGATAATTATGATTTAAAAAACCGATATAAACATTAGCACATTATAAACCAGTAAAAATATTACAGCTACTTTAAAGAATTGAGATATACTATATGTATATAAATTTAATATTAACACGATCAATTCCATTTTAAAAAATTAAAACTTTAATATAACTGAAAAAAAATTGACTTCAACTTGGCACGTCTGCACAACACTCTCTTTGCGGCAACCGTAGCGCAGTTACCGAAGTGGCAGACTGTACGCCCGCAGCCATCACGAGTGCCTTTCTACGCACCGCTTTTGTTTTAAAACCACCGCCTTATTGAATCGCTCGAATGCCCGACTGAATGATAGCAGGTGGGGACAATAAATAAGGTAATGTGGGAGGTTGGATTAGTCCTATGTCGAGACACTATGTATGCTTTAGTGTTAGAGAGTACCTGGACACCGATTTACGGACGTTATGTGATATCTTATAGTGTTTATCGTAACCATTTATTTATTGTTTAGCTTTTGAGATCACCTAGTTATTTATGTTATACATTTTTAGTAAATAATGCTAATAAATTAATTATTATTTTTAGTACGATAATTAAGGAGGTTAAACTAGTCTTATGAAGAGAAATTATTATAGTTTGTTCTTTGTACGTACATGGTATGTTGCACTATGAAAGAGTACCTACATGGGCACAGATTTACAGACGTTAGATGATGATATCTTATAGTGTTTATAGTAAACATTAATTTGTTTTGAAAGCAAGATAATAAATGTACATAATATTTGATATATTTTTAGTAATTGCAATGTACCTATTTGTAACTATCTTTAGATACTGTGGGTGAGACTAACAGAACTCGGGTCAGAAACATTAATTTAGTATTAGAGTTAAAATTAACAAAAGAAAATAAAAACATCTAACATCCTGTTAAAAACGATACCATAAATACATTTCAATACAATATTCATTGCAATATTAATCGTATAACAAAGCTGCCACTGTTTGTAATTTCTACAGCATTTCACATTATATAAAACATTCAAACCTTACAAAAAAACCACATATATTTTTTTTAAAAAAAGAAGAAATTATAGTAAAAATTCCATCTCTGTTAGCATTACAGTTCACTGATAGCAGATAAAACAAAGGTATACTTTACAAGCCAGTAATAGTCCAACGGGCGAGTGGCAGAACGTAAGCACGGGCCTCGGGCCGTCACGATAAATGACCCGGCCCTGCCCGTAGACAATTTCACTCTTGAAACCTTTTTTTCATGTTACTGGACCTGGACCTTTAAAAAGACCTTTTTTACTTTTTTTTTTTTAATACGGCCTCCTTTTAAGAACGCTATGATACATTTTACGTCTTTTTTCTCGTTTCCTTGGATATTTAAAAACATCTGGTGGATTGTAATGTTCAACGATGGTTATTATTTTTGGTTTATTTGCTTGTGTTTTCTATTTGAAAATCAATCTGAAATAGATATAATTTTTTTAGCTTTTAATAGAACTTTATTATTTACGCAAATTTATAAGTTCTTTTAAATTATTGTTTGCTAAACAGTAAACGTTAATGTTGTCGTTGTTAATAATTAGAAATAACAAATAGCACATTCAAGATAATAAATTATGGTACATTATGATTATGATTTACATCTCTATTTGTTATTGTCAGCCATTCACTTAAGTTAGAAGAACTTACTGTCACTCTGTCACTTCTATAAAATATATCTTACATAAAATCTATAATGAGGCCAGTCGTGGCGCAGTGGCACGATCGCAGTGGATACGATTTATATTTCCATTTCTTCGCTCGGGTGTCGGGGCTAAGCGCGGCGTTGAGCTCTGCCACTCAACACACAATGCCTCCAGAATTCCGCAGAACGTAGGGGACGGAGTGTCTTAACACTAGGTTCCCTCTGCCTACCCTGCTGTGTGCGGGATACAGCATGAAGCTGAAATCTTTTCATCTAAGTAAAGTACTAAATAAACAATTAACACAAAATGAATTTATCTATAACCCATATAATACTTACCTACCCTCAACACGATATTTTACATTATAACGAACAAACAATAACAACGTATATTTATCGCAACGGCAAAAAAGTATCACAAAGCGAACCCTAGAGTCACAGACCCCTAAATTACCGACCGACTATAATTACGGAACCCTATCGGGTTTTTTATCATCCACAAATCTAATATAACTAATGACGGGATTCGTCTCGCCGCGTAAAAGATCTATTACTTTATGGTTTAATCTGTATGTCATAGTGCATTTTGTATCAAGTATTGATACTTTTTTTTATTGTTTTTGATTTGTGTACGAGGTTTTTTACCAATTTTCTCGATATAGTTTTTTAGTTTTGTGCTGTATTCTGCAAATAGTAGGATAGGCATAGGAAACCTAGTGTTAAGACATTCCGTTCCCCACTTGCCGCTGAATTTTCGAGACATTGCATATTAAGTGGCGATACTTAATAATATTTTTTTCTCTCAAAATCTTTAGAGTACTCTACTAATCTAAAATCAGTAAAATTTTAAGAGTATAATATCTACTATGTTTAGCGATTAAGCAAGATTTATTTATTAAAGAATTTTTCGCATATATTTTTGCTAAAATAACCCTTCCCTTTTCGATCAATAAAATCTGAATCAATTAAAACAGTACGGTTGCAGCTCAGCACGCTCTCTACGGGAGATTGTTAGAAATGTCATTTGTGTTCACGCCGTGCTGCCATATTGTCTTCATTTGTTCTAATGTTTTGTGGTTAAATAATTAATATATATTACATAACTATGATAAATAAATTTATTATAAACATAATTTTAGTAACGTTTTTTTCTTGCTATTTCGTATACTTTTGGGTAGAGTTGTGAGAGAGTCCGATTCGGTCTTGACTGATTTTTTTACTTAATTTGTCAGGTATATTTAGACTGAAGAAATATTTTATTTATAAAAGTCTCTTAAGGTTAATCACACCTAGAACCTTCGAGTATAGATCGCGCATCGCATAAATACTATGCCAATTGCAGCACAATTATATCATTAAAGTAACTTTCCTTGTTAAAATTTCTTTAAAAATATTTTTTTAGCTTTATGCATGCATGTATCCTGATTATAGCAGAGTAGACAGAGGAACCCTGCAAATCAAATTTTAAGACATTAAGACATTTCCGCCAAATTCTCTCGCATTGTTTGTTGAGTGGCGAACTCAACGCCGCGCTTTGTCTCGTTACCAGAACGAGAAAGTAAAAATATTAAATATTCCAAATCGCACGCTTCGTCGTCGCCTCGTTACCAGAACAAGGAATTAAAAATATTAAATATTTCAAGTCGCACGCCTGTGCCCATGCGCCACGACGGCCACTTAAAAGTAGAGAAGAGATAACAGTAAAAAATATACTGTAATTTCATCCACTCATTTTATACGGTAACGTTAGCTTTAGCTGTTATAATTAGTTAGCCAACCAACGAAGCTGGTTGTCAAAATTAATCAAGTATCGAGGAGGCACGTGCCCTCGAGGATGTTTTTTAGAGTCGCCCTCAACTAATGGTAGACACGTGACTTGCCAAGTAGGTATTGTAGCCTGTGCAGGAGTACACGGTATACTGTGTGATATAATGGAAGAAAATACGTTAATTTGATTAGTTATTGTTAATTGGGTGAGTGGATGAAATGTGTATTTTTTTTTTGTTGTATAATTTTTTTTTGGATATATATGGTATTTTTTTAAATATTGGATTTGGTAAGTAATAAGTGTGGAATAGGTTAAATTTGTATCTATTTTTTTTAAATTAAAGAATAAGATTATAATAATTAAACAACTTTTTTCAGTTGTCGATCGCTTACGTTACTAGTCTTATGAAAGTTATTATAATATTATATTATTTTTCTATTGTCATATACTTATATATGTAAAGGGCTTTCCTTTTGAATTATGCAATAAAATAATCTGATATGATTTCAGTATAATAATATTGTGCATCTCTTCAACTTATAGTGTTTAAAGTTACAATTCTATGTCAATATATTTTTTTTAATATACGTAGAATCAGTAGTTCATAATAGTATCTAGTATTGCATTGAAGGGAATTACAACGATATATTTATCTACCTACTGCTTTGTTTTATAGTATAGTTTTATATATTAGTGTAAGTAATACTTACATTAGTGAATTTCTAAAATGTGTGTCAGCTTTGAATTCACCTTCATCGTATGTACTATAGTAATTCTAGGATTTACGTTAAAAAAATCTATGTTGAATCCTATTTAATTCTAAAGAAACATACGAAAAGAGCGACGCAAAATACGAAAAGAGTGACACTAAAAAGAAAAGAAATAACCAATAAAATCTAAATTAAAAAAATAAAAATTAGCTTCACGCTGTATCCCGCACACAGCAAGGTAGGCAGAGGGAACCTAGTGTTAAGACACTCCGTTCCCCACTTTCTGCCGAATTCTGGAGGCATTGCGTGTTGAGTGGCAGAACTCAACGCCGCGCTTAACCTCGACACCAGAGCGAAGAAATGGAAATATAAATTTAAGTAAATATTTCATCTCCTCGAGTGGGGATCGAACCCACAACCAGTTGGTTTTGCAGTCACACCTCGTGCCGCTGCGCCACGACCGGCCTCATCAATACCAATAAAATCTAGCTTCATTATAAAAAAATAACATTTACAAAATACACAATTAATCCATAAAAATCCATTTATATTCAACCTCACCCTTATATCTGTCAAATAGACGTGAGGGCGCGAATTGGGGGGAATAAATATGTATATATATTCGATTCTCAATTTAAACAGATTGTAAAATATTTTGGCGTGTGTGCAATTTATATTTTATAGGAAATAAAATAAAAGTACAGGTTTTTAAATCGTAAAAATAATTCAAATTAACAAAACAAAGGCCACAAAAAAACATAAGTAAATAAAATATCTTTCTGATTGTCATATTTTTAACTTTATATTCAGTTTTTCACTTAATGTACTTCGTATTTTTATACGTTTTACACGTTACAGCGTTCGTGTATACATATGTTTAACATTTCTCAGACATTCGACATCCTTATCAACAATCGATGCACCTGTTACAGATTATGCTGAGCCGATTTGCATACAATTCATGCATAATTCAAATTTATCGTACGGTATGGATGGTAAAAATTATAATGTTCCCTTAATAGATAAAAATCTGACTCGACTGCTTCCATTTTTTTATTTTCTGTTTTTATTATTTTGTTTACCAAAGAAAACATATTTCATTTATAGTAATAATGACTTGTTACTATAAATATTTAGCATTTTTTATCTGTGGAATTCCGGCTGAAAAAAAATCCATTATCATAATGTTTTCAACAAAGCTGAACAACAAATATTATAATAGCAAAAGTATCTTTGCAATCATGCCCATTACATTTTAATGTTCATATCAATGATTAGGTATAATTGTTTGTTTTTTTGAATTGAAATATAAATGTTATCGATAATTCCACATAGTTTTTTGTTCGGGCGCTAATAAAGATTTTATTTGTATTATACATTGCAGCCACAATTATAAGCTTATTATGGTAAGCTTTTATTGGTGCAGTGGCATAAGCGTGTCTGTAAACGCGACAGTTGTCAGTTGTGGGTTCCATTCCCACTCGCAAGGATGAATTATTATTTATTAATATTTTCATTTCTTCGCTCTGGTAACAAGGCAAAGCGCGGCGTTAAGTTCCGATCCGAAACAACAACAACACAGTCTAACTATACTTTTGTGTGTTATGATAATTTGTACCATCCGACTGGGAGTAGATATATAATACAGATTGCATGAGACAAAACAACATTAAGGCACAAATGCGAATACTAGGTCAGTGTCATTCATTCCACTTCTATGACCCAATCTTATTGGAAATAATCATATTAGCTCTTGTTTCTCTGACATCTATTTAGACCTATCCTTGACCTTGAGCTAGATACATAATGATAAAACATTCAAACACACCATTAACCATTATACAAAACAATTACTTAAACAAGAAACAACTTTACCCAATAAATCCCGAACTAAATTAAAAGATTCCAAATACCACTTGGAGATGGAACGCTCGCGTGCGTCCGTCGCGGCGATCAATCAGTCAAATTATATTGTCTTAGAGATCGGCCTGAATGGTCCGAGTGATGTGCACTCTGCTCAAATTGGTGTAAACGATCCTCGAATAACAATGAAATTGGAGTTTATGGATATAGAGAAATATAGTATAATAGAAATAATTTGGATTTCTAATCGCTTTTAATCATTTTATAGCATGCGATGGCGTTTGTTGATCAGTACGTAGCTTTGTTTCCGTTGTGTTCATTTGAAAGAAAATTATATCTTAGTTGTTTAAAAGAATGAAATTTATTTATTTATATTTGTAAATAAAACTATGAACAGTCTACAATTTTAAGGAACGCTGTTGCAATTTCTTATTATTCCGCAAATTTGAACACATTGGTTATGTTGCCAAATTTCTCTAACTATTTAAATATAACCTGAAATTAAATTTAGGTACGTAATCTTTTCGCGAAAACTACTATGTTCTTAATATCTTTATTATCGCCAGGATGTTGTGAATGTAAAACTTAATTCGCTGGAGTACCTACTAAATTATTGAGTTCATCTCAGCCAATTTAAGTGTGGGTTCAAATCCTGCAATATACAATGATTTTACTTTTAAATTTGAATACTTAAACAATTCTGATTGAACGAATTATTAAAAATATTACAAAATGCGTGAAAAGAATCGATTGAGTTGTTATCAATAGAACTTTTTAACTGCTAAAAAGTCATTTTTAAATGCTCGAGTATATCGAAGACTATTTCAAGGATATCATTACAATGTATGTGAAATGTCGCCTGCTTAGAGTGTAAGCCTGCTAACAGCATATTAAACAAATTATCAAGAGACAAAAATATGTTTAAAAACTATAACCTATATGCATTATTAGAAGGTTCATACATTTTTGAAAATTAGTTTGTATTCTCTATTATATGAATGAAGACGAAAAATGGATTTAGTAGGTTATTTTCGCTCTAAGCCGTCGTGGGTAAGCTCGTGTAATATGGCGCTTTGCAAACTGCACTTCTAGTATAATATTGATCTATTATAAGGTGTACCTAGGTTGCATACCTAGATAGGTGTGAAGACTGTTTGTGTGTAATAATGAAATAATAAAAAGATATTATTATATTAGGCTGTCGTCGTGGCGCAAGGGCACAAATGTGCGAATGTAAACGCGACGATTGTGGATTTGATTCTCAAATATTTAATATTTTAATTTACTTGCTCTTAAAGCAAATGAAGCAAAACGAATTAAGTTCCATCACTCAACACGCAATGCGTCAAGAATTTAAAATAAAATAAGAAACGGAAGTATCTTAATGGGAAAGAAGTCACTTAACACTAGGTTTCCATGTTCTCAGGTGTTCCTTCTACCCTGCTGTGTGCAGGATACAGTGTGAAGTTAAAAAATAATATTAACAAAGACATTGATGATTTTTTTTACAGTTTGACAGCTAGAAATCAATATTATTTATGCCTATAGCAGGTACTCTCTTTAAAACAAAGTTACTTACATATCCATATTATACTTATACAATTTTTTGTGTAAAAAAATCTCTTATAAACAGATTTGTAATACACGCGCAACACCTAACTTAATCACAATTTACTTTCCACATAAACGTTTTAAATTATAGCTATTTATTATGAAGAAACCACACGAAAGGAAATTATTATAATTCGGTTAAAGGATCATATGGCTAATCCGATAATCAACGAAATTGGGCCTTTCGTTTTCCTTTTTCAATTTTTGGTGGTACGAGTCACGACAGTTGATGATTTTTTACTAAATTTTTAAAGTATGTTTTTTTATTTATTTTTTTTCAGCTTCACGCTGTATCCCGCACACAGCAGGGTAGACAGAGGGAACCTAGTGTTAAGACACTCCGTTCCCCACTTTCTGCGGAATTCTGGAGGAATTGCGTGTTGAGTGGCAGAACTCAACGCCGCGCTTTGCCTCGACACCAGAGCGAAGAAATGGAAATATAAATTTAAGTAAATATTTCATCTCCTCGAGTGGGGANTATCCTTAAATCTATCCCTGTACAAAGCAAACTTCTCATAGTCAGATGTATTTTTGTAAGTTTTCCACTTTATCCAGGCGTTATTTTTATTTTTAAAAATGTGAACCAAAGCTGAATTAAACCAAATAGGAAACTTAGACGATTTCACTAACTTAGTAGGTACATTTTGTTTTATAATGCCATACAGTTTATCGTAAAATACTGAAATGGCACATTCAGCCTTTTTACCAGAAAATGTGGAATTCCAATCAATTTCTTTTATGGCTGTCGACATATTATCAAAGTTTGTATTATGAAAATTGTACACAATTCTAGGCTTATTGACTATAAATATACATTCAGGATTACTACAAATAGGAACAAGAACGTAAAATGATGGATGATAACTATCAGGAGGCACTAGTGAAATTGGTGCAAGAAAAGATTCACAATCGGTAATATCGGTAATAAACAAGTCAAGTATATGGTTATTACAGTTTTTAAATTTATTAAGTTGAAATGTGCTAAAGGATTTGATAAAGTTATATAAATACTTACAGGATGGGTTATAATCACTGGAAAATAAAGGTTTAAAATACTTAATTGAATCTTGCCACTCCATTTTAGAAACATTAAAGTCCCCTACAACGATAAACTTGTCGAAATAACCAGATTGTAAAATGACCTGTAAATTATCAAAATACTGCTCATAAATAGTAGCTGACATATTAGGCGGGATATAGACGGCGTTAATTAAACAGCAATAATCTTTCGTATGCAATTCAATAAAAAGAGTATCTACTAGGGGTGAGGGGAACGGGTCGCGCGTCGCAGGCGCAACGCGGCTCCATGCAATGAACGGCCTCGCGCCCAGTTAAGTATGTATGTACCTATAAAAAATGTTAATACCATAGATACTAGCAATAAGGGACCGAAATTACCTCCACTCTAATTTGGGAAATATTCGAAGCATTTGTCCGTCCGTCTATCACAATTATCGAGGCATCTACGACACGCGAGTATAATATTACTGTGTAATTTTCTTTATTTTGTTATAGGTAGAGCCGTTAGGAATGCTCTACACGAGAGTGGGTGCCTGTAACTATATACTGATTAGGTCGCTATATTCAAAATTGTAAATTATCTGGAGAATTTAAATTCTGTGCAATGATGTATTACGATTTTTAGTTATTTTTATAAATTTAATAATACAATGAATATTGTTATACTTACAATATAATTATAACATTTCATTTGTTACAAAAGCTTATAAAAAATAACTACACAAACATGCAAAGCAAAACCGATTATTTCTTTTTAGAATCACATTTTCGATTTCGAGACATCGTGTGGTAAGTGCGGCATTCAACGCCGCACTTTTTCTTAGAAATAGCTGCAAAATCTAAATAATTCGCGCAAGTAGGGATCGAACTCACCCACTACCACCACACCTTAATCTATTCGCTACGATGATCTCGTATATATTGATGAAGTTGCTAAAATACTTTACAAAAAATAAGATCAAATAAATCAGCTTCACGTTGTATTCCGCACACAGCAGGGTGGGCAGAGGGAACCTAGTGATAAGACACTCTGTTCTCCACTTTATCTCTACATTATTTTAAATATCAATTTGATGACGTCTGTGAATGATGGTATGTGATGTGTTTTTTAAAGCATTCTTGTTATAAACATTATTTCATAATCACATATTAGAGCAGATACCTTTTTTAACAAATATTAAATTATATGTTACGTTTTATAAGCACATACTTTTTTTAATATTCTTTTACTTATTATCGTGGCGAAGGGGCACAAGGGTGTGGCTGTAACGCGACGGTTGTTGGTTCGATGCCCACTCGGTGAATTTTTTTTTCATTTCTGCGCTCTGGCATGAAGGTACGGTACATAAGTATGGCGTTGACTTCCGTCACTCAAAACGCAATGCCTCGAAAAATTCGCCGGAAAGTGGAGAACTGAGTGTCTTAACACTAGTTTCCCTATGCCTACCGTGCCTTATGCGGGATACAGCGTGAAGCTAATTGATTATTATTTATTTAGCTTTTACTTTGGTTAAATCCGTGAAATGTTTTACGTAACAATAATATTTTCACACAATAGATAACATTAACAGTGCTTAAACTGATAAAATTTATTCATAATTTGAGGCCATTCGTGACCCAGGGGCAAAAGCGTGTGACTATAAACGCGACAGGTTGCAGATTCAATTCCCACTCGAGAAAATGAAATATTTAGTATTTTCATTTTCATTGCTCTGCTACAGAGACAAAGCGTAGTGTTGAGTTTTGTTACTCAATACGTAATACCTCCAGAATTCAGTGGAAAGTGGGGAAAAAAGAGTTTTAATGGGAACAGAGTGTCTTAACACTAGATTCCCAGATTACCTTTGCCTCCCTACCCTGTTATATGCAGATAAAGACGGAAGCACAGATATGTTATGTCCCTATATAATATTTACCAAAAAAATAACAACCTGACGCAAAAACTAAATTGCAACCGAGTACAAATCTAACCTAATCTATAAAGATAATCTCATTTTAATGACAATTTATAAAATCCGTTAGTTCCACTCAGTATAACGGTCCCATAACAAATTGGTCGACTAAGACAAAAGTGAAATAAAAAAGCGAAAATTTATCAAATGGCTGTCACTTTTAAAATTTTTTTTAAATAGTTTTTTTATAGGTTGCGGGTCACCGTGGTGAATCATTGGAAGATGAACTGCTAATGTGTTAGGCTGATTGTGGTAAAGCCGTTGCATGTTAATCGGTGAAAAAAAAGTTTATTAAATTTTAATTAAACTTATTATTGAGTGTGTAAAGAACGATATTTCTTTTGTAGTAGTTTTTTTTAGTTTATAGTAAAATTTAAAAAAAAACCTGTAGTATAAAAAGTATAGGTAAATACCTATATCGATATGTTTTATTTTTATCTGTTTTTTAAAATTAATTCGCTTAATATTATTTAAAATAAAGTGTTGCGTAATATAATATATTTATTATGTTCAATATTTATTTACAACAACACTAGGTAGAGAGGACCCACTGTAAGACACTTCATTTTCCACTTTCCGCACAATTTTCCAGCTGAACTCAACGCCACTCGTTGTATTTTTGGAGTGAGGAAATGAAAAGAACTCATATCCCGAGTGGAAATCGAACCCACGACCATCGCACTTAAAGTTAGATGCATTACCGCTGCGACATGCGACGAAAATGTCGTTTTTCTTAGATAAAACATATATTTCTCGTGTATACGTTAATGCAGATATTTGAAGCCACAGAAAAACCAATACCGCAGCCTGCGGCATAGCAATACGAGTCTGATTATAGTACCTATTTAAATTCTACATTAATATATTAAAATAAATAAATATATTTATTGTGAGGCCAGTCGTGGCGCAGGGGCACAAAGTGTGACTGTAAACGCGATTGGTTGTGGGTTCGATCCCCACTCGAGGAAATAAAATATTTACTTAAATTTATATTTCCGCCACTCAATACGCAATGCCTCCAGAATTCTGTGGAAAGTGGGGAACGGAGTGTCTTAACACTAGGTTCCCTCTGCCTACCCTGCTGTGTGCGGGATATAGCGTGAAACTATTAATAAAATGTCCAATCAGCTGTCAGTAACTTAAAAATCCAGTCGTGTTCAGTGAAGCTATAAAAAATATCATAAAATTTTGTATATTAAACATACATAAGCACCTACCTACTTATATAAAATATTTTGAATATATAAAATTGCTAAATATTGAGACGTCATTGTGGTGCACCGAGGTGAAAATTTACTGTAGGTATAAACACGCCGTGGTTGTGGGGTCAATTCCCACTAGGAATACTTTTTTTTTGGTAAGATAAAAAGCGGTATTGAACTCAATACCGCTCAAGTCTAGGCTGAATGTGGAGAATGGAGTATCTTGACATTGGTTTCTCTCTTCCAAGACCATTATATAAATTTCATTTATAAATATTTTCTTAATTTCATTTTGAAATTAATAGTAGTGCTAATGAAGCTATTCATTAGCACTATTATTCCCCGACATTTTATTTAATAATAAAAAATCCTTGAAAATCCTGTCACACAAATACATATAAAGCAGTGACATTTTGGTTAAATTTAAAATAACCTCACTTAATATATTTAAGATATTCTCTCAAAACAAGAACAGACTGGAAACAGTAGGAAACTTTCCAATTAATAATCTATAATTAGCAAATTTTAAAACCGCGACAACCAAATGTCCGACACCTCGGGCTCTTTAACAAAAAAATATACAACAGTGAATTAATTATGTTAAATTATAAGGAAAAGTTGAGTTTTCAGTGTTGCCACCACATGGCACAATAGTTTGAGGCTTTGACAGCTGTTGTTTATTTTTATTCTTAATTTTGTCAAACAAAGACTATTAAAACAAAATCTACTTAATTATTAAAACCTCTGGCACCATTAATGATTAAATTATTATCTTTTTCCTGCTCTGGTAGACGAAGCGCGGTGTTAAGTTCCACCACTCAACACGTAATGTATAAAAACTGGAAACTGAAATTGTGGAACGCAATGTCTTAGCGCTAGGTTCCTTCTTTGTAGTCTGCTATGCAGGACGAAGTGAGAAACTGTTGAAAAAAAAAATAATATTAGATAATTCGTAATAATTTAAATAAACGTTTACTCTTTTTTGTTTCAAGTCACTAACAAAATACGAAATATGACAAATAGGTACATGTATACATAATGGTAAATATGAATCACTAGTAAACTAAAACAAATAATTTAGGATAACTCAAAAACAATAGTTTTACTTAGAATCAGCTACACATGCATCCCGCCCACTGCAGGGTAGGCAGAGGGAACCTAGTGCTAAAACACTCCGATCCCCATTTTCACTAGGGCAAAGAAATGAAAATATAACTTTAAATAAATATTTCATTTCCGCGAGTGGTGAGCGAACCCACAACCATTCGCGTTTACGAGTGTAAACCACTTATTTCCTTGCACCACGCCTGGCTTCGTTTTACTTGACACTAAAATAAAAGTAACCATCGAACTGAAGCATAAAACGTCTTATAAATTTGTACTTACAATTAAAATCTACTAATTTAATTTTAAGATAAATAAGATTATATTGTAACAACTATTAGTAACAAGAAATGAGAGAATTATTTTCTAGATAAAGCTATGAAAGTATTATTACATTTCAAACCGCATACTCTACAAATACTAGAAATAAACTAGACAACATAATATCATAATAGTCACAGCAACCCGTACACAAAAAGGGCGACACACTGTCTCTACGTGAGCTCTACGTGCCCAAATCGAAAGCTGTACGCCTCCAGCAATACGGTTTTTGCGACGAAACGGAATATTACGAACATATTTTTATAAAACCAAAAGTCTTTTATTATTTGTATTTCACATACCACCTCTGTTTAACCACTTATCTCATATACGAAAAAAAATGCAAACAAAAAAAAGTTGCACAGCACCCCATTGTAACGAGATCGATTTTGTTTTCTCATTCTTTCATAGAGAATAGCGTTTAGATCAGTACCTTTGAACGTGAACAGGTGATGCACAACACTAAAATACGTTCATTCATTCAATATACAAATACCAACATACAAACAAACCGACGAAATCTGACACAAGTAATAATCACTAGATCCCAAATAGCGCGTCACGCTGCTCACTTATCCCTACAATGGCCATGGCGAATTACAATTAATCGCTTCGATGAGAAATGCCACCGCTGTAAAAAACGTCAAAATATTGTCGCGTCCCCCTCCGGCGGGGGCTCGCGGCCAATGGGGAGGCGGGCCGGCGCTCGCGGGCCAATGACGCGCGCCCGGGGCGGAGCCTCCAGCGACGCGGCGCTTCGCCCCCAGCTAAAACCTTTTCGCCTGCAGTCGTTTACCGATAAGCCCGCGGGATGGTCGATTATTATTACATTTCGTACGCGTGATTCTGTGATCTACGCGCTGCCCCGGGCGTTGCCGAATCGATAGAGATGCGTGTGTGCAGATTTGCCCAAACTCCCATGTGGTAGACTGTGCTCTGTGATATGTTGCCTTAGTATAGCTAGCTAATACGGCATGAACCTTTACATGCAGTGCCATCGTGAGGTATGAGTGTCTGTTTTATATGATTTATGCCCTAAACGCGAAATGTTGCCGGTATTATTGTATTATCAGAGTTATGTTCCTTTTGTCGTTTTATTGTGCTTATGAGCGTCTTAAGTTGAGTGGAAACGCAAATGATAAGATTATTGTGTCAGTACTGTGATATCTACGTTTATTTTTGATTATCGATTTTTTTAATTAAAAAACTCATTGCTATAAGACGACGACGTGTGATAAATTTGCATAAGTACAATATCTATTTTCTATTTTTACTTTTTAAATAAATTACTAAAGGGATTTAAATATAAAATCAATTTTTACTAAATATTTTTTAGATTTACGATGTGATGCTCTCATATAAAAGGCAGGCAGAGGAATGTTAAGACATTCCGTTTCTTATTTTCTGCCCAAACAAAATATAAATTAAGCTAAAATATGTAATGCTCAAAAGAATTAGAAACGCGGTTTTGAGTTCAGCAAGTGTCTAAAACGGCAGAGAAGAGAGACGGAAATATCTTAACACTAGGCTCTCTCCCTTACTCCGCTACATTTTTTTAATAAAAAAAAACACTTCCAGGCATTTACCGGTATGGCAGGGTAGTCACAGGGTAGAGAGTTAGTGTTAAAGACAAGATATCATTCCAGACATTTGGACATTTTTCGAGACATTTGGTGTCGCACCTCAACCGCTGTGTATAATTATATTATATGTATTATATANTTTTGAGTTCAGCAAGTGTCTAAAACGGCAGAGAAGAGAGACGGAAATATCTTAACACTAGGCTCTCTCTCCCTACTCCGCTTCATTTTTTTAATAAAAAAAAAACAGTTCCAGGCATTTACCGGTGTGGCAGGGTAGTCACAGGGTAGAGAGTTAGTGTTAAAGACGAGATATCATTCCATACGCACCGCCCAACTTTCGAGACATACAATACAATATTTTTTATTAAATTATTTTGAAAATATAATTACTCAGTATTATTTTGTTAAATTATCGTAAATTTGAATTTGACCAACGGGACGCTAAGATTTAAATAAAAATATTTTACCATTTTAATATTTTGTAAAATAAAGTATATTTTGACACATTAATAGATTCAAATTAAATCATGACGTTATTAAAAAAATGTATATAAAATATATTCTTTATATTTACTTTATTCTATCTAGGTACTTTACGATTTTTGTAAAAATACTTGTAGGTATATAAAACTCTTTCCTTACTAAATGACTGATAGACAACGCACAATTAAAACTACGAGGCATAGAACGCTGAAATTTACCACGTATGACCCATAGTGATTTAGGAAAATACTAAGAAAATTATCGAAATTGGAAAAAAATGGTATTACCGAATTAAAGATAGAAAGTTTCGGGCGGTCACTTGTATAAACACAAAAAGATATAATAATAACACATTTTCCTCTTCATTCTTTAACATTTAATATAAAAATAAACACAAGAAAGTAAAGAAATATCACCGCACCGCGCTCGAAAGATACCAAGGACTATAATTATGGTCCCTTGTGGACGTTATACTTTAAACTTTATAATTACCGTCCAACAAATTATTTATACTTGAAATAAGTTTAGCGAGAAAACTTATATTTTTGTATATAAAAATTTATGCCGTCGCGTCGTTGCGCATTTGGGATGAGCCTTGATATAAGTGATGGTCACAGGTTCAAATTGGAATCGGGTGGAATTTATATTTTTATACTTTTAACGTTGGTCATTCTGAATGAGCAAAGTTTAGCGTTAAATTATAGAATTGGCACGCTATGAAAGAAGTTTTAAATTTGCGGTAAGTATTGAATGACCACTCCAAAACAGTTAACGTGAATCCACTAAATTATCAAGAAAATATATTATAAATTAAATATGATATAGCCATTTGTATAGTAGTGTTTCAAACTTTTAAAGGAAACTCCAAACCGAATTCGCGCATATTTAAGTATGAGATGCTTACCAGTAGTCCGTGGACTACCCATAGATAGACCAAAATGTATAAAAAACGCTCAAATGAGAGTATTGTAATGTATCATGTCTATTTAGTAGTTTGGGTTTGATCCCCAATCGGAGGAATTAATTATTTTCCTTTCGGCGTTATGGTAAGTCTAAGGGTGGCTTGAATGAGCTTTCACTTATTTTTATTTTTTATGCTCTCTCAATGTCTCTATTTCAGGCGGAAAGTAGAAAACAGTATTTCTAACATGTCTTTCTTTCTTCCTTTAAAATCTTAATAGTATTAGAAGTGTCTGTGACGTAACAGGGCTTGTTGCAGATTATTTGTTACCGATGGATTCTTTACCATGAACGTTCAAAGTTCGAATTATACTTCCAGCAAAAATTCCTGGCTGTAGTTCCTTTGTGATCTGAACCTGCTCTTGGACAGCGTCTAAAAAGGGATTTGAACCCGTTATTTTTTTTATTTTGTATTTTTTTCCACGGTATATTATAGATTTAATATTTAAAAACTATGTTCAAATCGGTAGGTACGTTTATGTGTTTGCTGTTATGTAAACACGAGTCCTATTTGCTTACGTTTTTCCACTTTTAGTATAATTACTCCACGCTTGTAAATATTTTGTATTTTATCAAAGCTATGCATGCTTCTTATGAAAAATAGTTCTTTCTATCAAAATTACTAGCGAGATAGAAAACTGAAAGATCTATTATTTTAAACTTAAAAATATATATTACTAAATAAAAAAAAAATAAAAAACGGCTTTTCTCCATACTTAAGAATATATATTGGTTGTAATTTCGTTTCACAAAATATACCTTTATAAAATTTCAACTGATTCCTTTTTCTATTAAAGCTATTCTTGTTCATACTTCATTTACATCGTAAAGATGCCGACATAATAAATTAGAAATTATAATCAACTTTATACTTAATTGAATGTAAAATTCATGTTTTTATCTCCGTGCGTTCTAGTAATTACAATAGATTACGCTAAATGTCCCTAATTAAAATTATTAAATGACTTATAGGTAGGTACTAACAAAGGCAGTGCTCACTCGTGCTTAGTATTTATTTTTAGATTATTGCAACTTCGAGTATTTATAAATTAGACCCAATTGTGTGGTTGTGAGTTCGATTAACAGGTTAAGAAAGAAAGATATTATGGGTGTTTAAGATATATATATAATCATTTATTTAGCTTTAACGTTTTACTCTGTGTGCCCATAATGAAAACGTCACGTGAACTGTCAATCAACGCTACGTTGTTTATCCAAAGACAATTTTTAGTATAATAATAAGAAATCCCATCTTATGAATAATTATTTTAAAATCAGTAATAGTATTTCTAATTCTTTTTATAATCTTTAAGGTCTTTCTTAATATCTTTAAAGCTTTAAAATTAAAAAATACTAACATAAGACAAAAAAGTTCCATCCAGTGAAAGCTACTGTATAATCGATAACGATCCGGCGTTACATGAACTAATGAAATACGTGAGGTAACCGAGTTACGGGGCGCGTGCTGTCACGATCACTGTACCAAATACCACTGATTATACATATTGAACCTAAAAAATATATATATTTACTATGTAGAGACGTCTATTAATACTTAACTCGCGTTAAACTAGTAAAAACAAATGTTTTTATATCGATTTTATTTAAATTAACTATTTAATAATGTCTTTGAGTGGAATTTTTTAAACATTGAAGTAGTAGGTACTGCCCATGACCCAGTGGCCATCTGTTTGTTAATGTACTGGCTATGGGTTCGATAGTACGTCAAGGAATGACAATTTTAAATTATTTTATTCCCCGCTATGATAGATATAACAAGGCGTGGAATTTTGTAACTTGATGTCTCGGAAAGTGAAGAATGGAGTGTCTTAACATTAGGTTCTCTATAACCTACCTGCTATGCAAGAAAAACGTGGAGCTTCTTTTTTCTTCTTTTTTTCACTAACCCAATCTCTCTCTTGGCTAGGATACCGAAACTAGTTTAACCCCTTAGTTTTACTATAAATCAGTTTAATCTCAAGTGTCAATTTTCTTAACATTTCATTTACAACGTAATACAGCAATAAGTCAAACAAGATCGACCAAACTTTCTATCTTATAAATATACTTTGCTCCCCAAAATGAAATCGAACCCACTACGCAACCATAGTGTTTACTAGCACAAGCGAACTGTGCTTCGTTAACACCCTAAGTAGGTACTAACCCAATATATTATTATCCATATAAAAATGTGAGTAAATAAATAATTTACATTCTAAATTGTTTTTAACCATTGTATTGTCCTAATGATGGCTACTAGCTCAATAAAAAAAATCATCAAAATTAAATTAAATCAGCTTCACATTGTATCCCGCACACAGTAGGGTCGGCAGAGGGAACCTAGTGTTATAACACTTCATTCTCCACCTTCTGCCGTATTCTCGGGGCATTGCGTGTTCATTGGTAGAACTCAACGTCGTACTTTGCCTCGACACCAGAGCGAAATAAATATTTTATTTCCTCGAGTGGGGATCGAATCCACAACCAGTCGCGTTTACAGCCACACACTTGTGCCCTCCCGCCCAATGACGCTGCGTTGTCACGACAAGTCCTGGTCCACAGCAATAAAGTACATTCGAAAAAAAAAAACTTGTGCCCGTGCGTCACGACTGGCCTCAACTAATTCCCAACCCAACAATATTTTTAACCCATATATAAATGCGAGTAAAAGAAATAATTTACATGCGAAATTGTTTTTCATCATCGTATTATTCTGATTTGTTCTGAGAGGCCGGTCGTGGCGCAGCGGCACGAAGTGTGACTGCAAAACCGACTGGTTGTGGGTTCGATCCCCACTCGAGGAGATGAAATATTTACTTAAATTTATATTTCCATTTCCTCGTTCTGGTGTCGAGGTTAAGCGCGGCGTTTCCTCGTTCTGGAGGTATTGCGTGTTGAGTTCTGCCACTCAACACGCAATACCTCCAGAATTCGGCATAAAGTGGGAAACGGAGTGTCTTAACACTAGGTTCCCTCTGCCTACCCTGCTGTGTGCGGGATACAGCGTGAAGCTAATTTATTTATTTTTTTATTTATTTATTTTATATATAAATGCGAGTAAAATAAATAATTTACATGCTAAATTGTTTTTCATCATCGTATTATTCTGATGATGGCTACACGCTCAATACCCTGGAGTAAATATTTGTAATGGTTGAACTGATTTGTATTCCAATTTCGGAGGCTATTAAGTATTGCGTTAACAAACATTAATTTAAATTTATGAAATGTTTGCTTATATGAGAATTAGGTACTTATGTTTATATTTCTTTAATTTCTTTTTAGTTTTACGCTGTATCCCGCATACAGCAGAGAGATAGGCAGAGGAATCTAGTGTTAAGACCACTCCACACCTCATTTTCCGCAGAATTTTTTGAATAATTGCGTGTTGAGTGGCGGAACTCAACGCGGCGCTTTTTGCCTTGGTACAGAACGAAGAAATGAAGATATTAATAAATAATAATTCTTTCTCCCCAATGAGGTACAAACCCACAACCGACGCGTCACACGCTTGTGCCCTTGCGTCATGACCGCCTGTTTCTTCAAATATTTCTAGCAAATTACATACAAACAAAATGTAAAACCTATAGTTATTCATTAATATAGAAGATCAATGAACTAAGTCTTACAACTACAAGTAAGAAGAAGACACAGCTATGTAACAGAAAGAGATAGAACTAGTCTATTATCATAATTGATGGTTGTAAATCTAGAGGTGTCATGGTTTCCGGTTGAGGAAAAAAAAATATATTTTAAAACGTCAATTTTGATATACGAGCTTAAAGAATGGAGAAACAATATTTGAATCTGAAATTATTTAAAACTATGTAACTTTGTTTCATTAAAAGTCAATTAGTCGGCCGCAAGTTAGTTTCTATTGTTAAAATTTAACTACATATGTGTAACATTTAAAATACTTATTCTTGATTAACGTTACTGATGATTGTGTTGACAGTAGACTGTCAGTAGAGTAGTTTATACTAGATTTTTCTCGACCATTGATTTATTTTAGTTATTCTCAGCTTCACGCTGTATCTCGCATACAGCAGGATAGGCAAAGGGAATCTAGTGTTAAGACACGCCGTTCCCCACATTCTGCAGAATTCTGGAGGCATTGCGTGTTGAGTGGCAGAACTCAACGCCGCGTTTAGCCTCGACACCAGAACGAAGAAATAGAAATATAAATTTAAGTAAATGACGACGAAACACGACTGGCCTCTTAGTTATACTGGATGTTTAGGACGTACCTATATATGTTGTCTTCTTAGTGCTTTTGCTACATTCTCACCAATTATACTATTTGTAGGCTAAAATCTTCCTCGAGGATATTGATATTCATAATATTTTTTTCGGATCGCAGTGTCTTTTAACACTAAGTTCCCAGGTTTCCTCTGCCCTGTTATACGCGAGATACAGTGTGGAGCTAAAGAAATATTTATAAAGATGCCTGAACTGAATACCAAAATAAACCAAAAGTAATACATACAAATTTTCTATTATGCAAGACGTTTTGTTCTTAAAAATATTATGAACGGAATAAGCAAGATCTATTCGGTTTTTTAAATAATTTAAGAGATACAAAAGTGTAATTGTAACACGGCAGTTGTGGGTTCGGTCCCCCTCGGAGGAATGAATTGTTATTTCTTAATATTTTCATTCGTTCTGACATCAAGGCAAAACCCCAGCGTTGAGTTCTGCCACGCAACACGCAATGTCGGGAAAAATTCGTCGGAAAGTAGGGGACGGAGTGTCTTAACACTAGGTTGCCCTTGCCCTGCCTACCCTGCTGAAAAATAATTTTCAAATGGGGAGCCAATTTAAAAACACGGAAATCAATCTATACCTTATAAAAAAAATAGGAACATAGTGCCTGCCTGATATTCAAACGTTTTTCAAATATCGCCCAGAGCGGTGAAATAGTGGACGCATATTTGCGTCAGCTATCTTTTTATTTTTAAAGTTAAAGCTGTGAAAGTGATATTTATTTAGGTTTTCCATCAAAAATATTTTTCAATGGCCTTGATTTTGAGATTCAAAGCAAATTTAAAATTTGTTTTGAATAGTTCATTTTTTATTTAATATTAATATGTCATATAATCATCAATTCTTGATCCGCTACCTAATAATCAAGATACATTTCTTCTGTTGGTTCTGTTTTTAGTGCCAATTGAACAGAGTGCATACCAAACTATAATATATTAAAGTTTTATTTATTATGTTTGTGTTATTCTCCGTTCTCTCATTCTCGTTCTCTAAGCTGAACGTATGGCTTAGTGGTCAGAGCGCCTGGTCGGTTTCCAGGAGGCGCGGGTTTGAGTCGCGCTACGTTCAAATTTTTATATGCTTTCTAAATAAATATTTTTCTTTCCTAAGTGTGGAATAACACTTTAAAAATATTTAAAAATACTGGGATGTATGTACCTAAAAAGATATAAAAAATTAAGACTTCTTCTATAACTATTATAATATTAACATTAAATAAAAAAAACCAGTCATGAGGCCAGTAGTGGCGTAGGGGCACAAAAGAGAACGAAATGTTTTAACACTAAGTTCCGTCTACCTAACCTGCTGTATGCGGGATACAGCGTGAAGCTGAAAAAAAAATAAAAAAAACAATGACATTGCAAACGCACCTCCCACATATTTACTGTAAGGAGAGAATATTTTGTGAAACACGGCTCTTTTTATTTCCACAAACTTTTACGACTATGCTTTGTCTTATGTTTATAAATGGAAATCGTTCAAATATAATGATTCAGACTCATGGCATACACTAAATGCCACGGTGAATCCATATTTCTAGGCTAGTGTCACTGTCAGGACTATAATTCATAATTATAATTTCTAAGATTAGTTGAAGCCAGTCGTGGCGCAGTTGCACAAGCGTGTGACAGTAAATGCGACAGGTTGTGAAAGGAACTGTCTTATTGGGAACGGAGTGTCTTAACACTATGTTCCCAGATTCCCTTTTCAAAATTGCTATACCTATATGATACAGCGTAAAGCTAATAAGTAAATAAATAAATAAAATCTTAGCTCTAATTTCTTCTAATTTCTTACTCAGAGAGAACCTCTTTGTAAGTTTTGCTAGTCAAATAAATTGGGCAAATAGATATATATACATAACATATTTATGAAAATAGATGTAGTAAATAATTTTGTTAACTAATGCATTTCTGCACAAATATATAAGCTTATTTAGAAAAATATAAAAAATATATAAGCTTTCGTAAGTACAAAAAGAGCAAAGAAGAGAAATATACACTACAAAAACGAAAAATATTGTCATTTTAGATCTCAATTAGAGTGCGTGTGGATACATATTAAATACGACGTGTTCGAAATTCGAAACATTTAAATTGCACGTTGCTGCTACCGTGCACGCGGTATCCGATTCTTTTTCCAAATTCCAATCGCGGGTTATTATTATCTGCACCGATTTGCTCAATCAGTGTTGCCAAAACAAAAAAATATTCTAATTCGTGAGAGTTTGTATTTTGTTTAGCGTGAGAAAAATTTTTTAGTATTTTGTGGAAATCGTAAAGTATAGGATGAATGAAGGGATTAAAGGTAATTTGTCTAATCTTCATCTTTCCTCAAATATCCTAGTCTAAAAAACTAAACATGTTATGTTTAAGCATTCATGGTAACGCAACTATTGTGTTGTTCATAATAAGTAAAGTATACACACCTAGACTTAGTATTTTATTCATAGTCAAATCGTTTTATTTCACCAAATTGTCAAAGAAACTTCAATAAGTCCTAATATTTAAATTATTGAACGAAAACACCTCCACTTTTGTTAAACAGTCTTTTTAATTCTATATCTCTTGTACGCTTTAAGTGCTATAAAGAATATAATATGATAAATATAATCTGATTAGTTTTAAGTCTATGGTGGTAGTATTAATCAAAACTCTACTTATAAAATAAAATGTATTTGCCCATATGTAAGATATACTATTATGACTAAATATTGATAAATGCACATTTCTATAGAAGCAGAAATATCATCAAAATGAGAGCGCAGAAAATAATTAAATTGAGATAATTTAAGACTCAACGGTTGCTCAGCGACCCGCTGCGAGGTCGCATTTTGAAAAAAGAATGCGTCAACTGGATCGTCAGTACTGAACGGGAATGAGAAATGTTGCCAGTCCTAAAAAAACAACCTTTCATTCACTCACAGACACTTGCATTTAGAAATTAGTTTATTTTAATTACTCGATGAGCGCACTGTTATATTAATCATCATTCAGTCAGGACAATATATTTTATTGTTTTATGTGATTTATACATCTAGTTAGTAAGTTATTTGAATTTTAATTTAGTCAAGTTTTAATGGGATACGGCTGAATGGAGTTCTAATTAGGAAAACAAGCGGACGGGTATGAGTAATGTCAGATATAAATTCCGGTTATGGGTTAGAAAAGCGATATAACTTCTATCGCCGCACAATAGCTTTGTGCTCGTAACAAATTGCTTTTAGAAAGAGATGAATGTGAAAAATGGCTAAATGTTCCTATAATACAAACACTATAATAAAGTATAGATAAAATTGAAGTAGCTATACATAAAAAATTGCTAGTCATAAATATTGACCAATTAAAATTAGTTCGATTTTTTAAAACATAAATAATTACTGAAATATTAAGCAATTTTTTTTCAGCTTCACACTGTATCCCATATGAAGGTAGGTAGAAGGAACCTGATGTTAAAACTCTCCGTTCCCCATTTTCCGCCGAATTCTGGAGATATCCCAGTTCCAGTGGAACCCACAACCTGTCGCGTTGACAGTCACACGCTTGTGCCCCTGCGCCACGACTGGTCTCAGTTTTAATTTTAAGATAAGCAATAGCAAACTTTTATAAACATTTTGTAGCGGTGTAATAAAAAAATATAATAAAAATAGTGTAAACTTTTAAATTTTATTAATGTATTTCAAAAGAAAGACTAGTATTACACGTAACAAAATTTTATGTAGACTGTTTTATATGGCATATTGATATACGAATTACGAATGTATTTCTTAATTATAAACATTTTTTAAATATAATATAATTTTTTTCGTAGTATTCATAAAAGCTTGTAAAGAAAAGAATTCATATCTCAGTAATACGATTCATTAACGATCAACGATTGTAAATCAGATTGCAAAAGAACAACATGCTCATTTGCCCTTGCCGCTGCTTTATACAAAAGATAAATATTAAATTTAAATAGGTATATGTATTAATACACTTTAAAACCAAATTATTTCTTGAAAACCACTTATGGGGATATTACTCATATTTGTTTCTCAATTATCATTTATGAAGTTACCAAACAAAGAAGTTCAATAGCATAGGAAAAAAGAAGCTCACATATCAAAAAGAACATTATTCAATAGTTTTCTAATGATGCATACGTTTCATTTAAAATTATAATAAAAGGTCACATGGTCGATATATAAATATTTGTATAATATAATAATTTTCAAAAGTATTTGTTCTTTGTTTATTGTTTTATTGATCTTCCTCTTTGTAAATTTAGGTAGCAAAGATGAAAAGGATGGACAAAAAACAATTAGTTTCACAAAGTTCTCTCTGTTACAAAAATCGAACGACGAGATAGGCAATTAAGTGTGTTGTTTGTGTAATTACAGAATCGATTTGTGGGCGTGGCACTTAAATGTTGTCACATTAATCCTTATAAAATTTCTTATTTAGTTTTATGTCGATTCATAATTTTTCTAAAATAAATCATTTTAAATTTATTTTAAAATAAATCATTTTAAGCTTATTTTACCTGTTTGTAAAGTACCAGGAATCTGAATTCATAAATTATATATGACATAATTTTCGGTTCAAGTTGACGATCAATGAGGATTCGAGTATATTAAATTATAACATTCACAAATATATTAAAACACTAGTACTATACTCACAAAATAATATTCTCTATAATAGATATTCATGAAAACCCTTTTCGCAATCATTCGCAAGAAATTAATTTGTCAAGATTACATTAAATAATACCGTGTGGTCGCTCCCATAGTCTGGCAACACCGCTTCTGTTCCAAATTCAAAATTTGAAATTAATGGCCGATTTGACAGGAGCGTTATTGTGGGGCTAATTTTATTTTTTTAATCTTATCAACGCGATGACAGCGACTTAATGGGATCGCACCGGTTGTTTTAAAATCCTTTTCATTTCGTTTGTAATATTTTTTTAATTTCCTTTGAGACGCAATGGCCGACAGGTATTATTTTCACAACAATGTAAAACAATATACAAATTGTATATATATGGCGGCAATTTGTAGACGGATGTATAATTATTTTTCTGTCTTAGTAGCATCTCGTCTATTAAATGCGAATTACGACTTATAATAGTATAAATAGTTTATTGAGGATGTTTAAAGTAGAATCATAGAATCATAAGATAAGAAAACAAAATAATTTTGATTCTTTTAAGTTTTAAAATGTGTAGAACATTTTATATTTAAAAAAATAATAAATAATATTTCTAACAATTTATTTCTCTTCTCGCGCGTTAACTTTAAAAAATACACGAAACAATCTAAGATGTTATATAAAAAAATAACGTATGAAGATGAAAACCAGTAATTTTCGGATGTAAAGTTAATTACAACCGTGTTACCCGCCACCGCGGCGGCTCGTGCCCACTACTGTGCAATCATTGATCATTACCCTAACTGGGACGCTGTACCTAACTAATCTGACATCTTCTTCTTAATAGTTAAGCAGAGAGAAAAAAAATGTACACGTTCGTACAATTTTTTCTTAAAATCAAGGCTGCTTTTGAAACTTTTATTAATACAATGTATTTAAAGAAGATAAGTATGTAATTATATTCCAATATTTTACGGAAAAATCAAATACTCTCTTCTAATGGTGGTTCACTGCTCTTCCTACATTTCTTTTTTTTTCTTTTTTTTTCAGCTTCACGCTGTATCCCGCACAAAGCAGGGTAGGCAGAGGGAACCTAGTGTCATAAGACACTCCGTTCCCCACTTTCTGCCGAATTCTCGAGGCATTGTGTGTTGAGTGGCAGAACTCAACGCCGCGCTTTTCTCTCGAGACCAGAGCGAAGAAATGGAAATATAACTGGCCTCCTACATTTCATAATAATAATTATATACATTACATTAAAAATGATATAATTTGCTTCCAATAATAACCCACAACTAAGCAATTATAGTCAGACAAGCTTAGAGTCACAAAATGAAGCCGTTTTGGCGTAGTGGCACAAGCATGCGACTTTATTGCGCGGCGATAGTGGATTCGATTTCCCCTTGGGGAATGATTTTTTTTCATTTCCTCGCTGTAACGAAATAAAGCGCAACGTTGAGTTCCGCTTCTCAACACTCAATGCCTCGAAAATTCGAAAATATTCGTAAGTGTTTAAATGGGAACGGAGTATCATAACACTAGGTTCTCAGGCTCGATTTGTTTACTCTACTACGTGCGGGATACAGCGTGAAGCGAAAAAAAATCAAAGAAGTTCCAAAAGACACGTAACTACAACAGCGCGAAATTTCAAACTGGATCAATCAAAACCCGTAATCTTTGAATGTAAAATTTAATTTTAACAAGTATAGCCCGTGAGGCTAAAGCTAACTAAAGCTAAAAGCCAGTGAGGGTGTGCGCACTACTGTACAATCATTGGCCATTATCAATATCATTTCAGATCATCGAATATATTAATATTAGATATCATTATCACACATGTTTATTTGTTAAAACCAGATATTATTCTTTTTATTTTGCTGTATGTTTGACACAACCGCATATTGTGAATAGTAAATAAAATAAATAATGTTTGAAACAATTTAATGAATTACAGAAATATTAAAATGCCTTGATTTATGGAAGTTTATAGTTCTACATTTTTGCGAAAGATAGCTTAATTTGAGCCGATGCCGATGGTCTTAGAGGAAAATTGAAAATAATTAAGTAGGTACTCCTAGGTTATAGTTGAACCCACAACAATCACGCTTACAGGTGGCCTCGATGTTATCCCAACCAATTTTTGTATGTAGAACAGAAGTATCTCTATACTACTCTATAGTACTCTATACGTACATGAAGAATGTAGAGATTTTTCTATTTCATATTAAAATCTTAAGACAATATAAAAGTTTTATAATTATACGTAACCGTGTTACGTGCTGCTGGCTCGTGTCGCCATTAGCTGCCTTGTAATCAGTGACCATTACGTATGAAAACTGTTACAAACTATCTTAATATATATCTTTAATCTGCCCAATTTTCTTTTTATTTTGGTTTTTTTATATCTTCAAAATATAGTATAATAATGATCCCTATTGTGTTAAATTATTATTTTTTTCCTTAGTATATATTAATCTGCTACTTCTATTACTTCACCATCGGGTTTTCAATATATCTACATTTTTACGCTATATTCCAAATATACTCGTAGATAACGGTTGAGAGAATCTATTGTATAAAACACTTCCTTGTCAACTTTTCGCCTTAGTTTACAAGATATTAAATATTGAATTGCGCAACTTAACGCTGCACGTTGTCTTGTTACTAGAGGAATGAAATGAAATAATTATTTCCCCTGTGGCCCAATCGAACCCACAACCATTACACCTACAGTCAGACACTGCGACGCGACGGTACATACCTAGATATAATTATGTGTACTTAGGTATGTATATATGTACAGTATATTGTTTCTAAGCTGAGAATAACAAAAAACTTATCATAAACTCACATTACGTATCCGTCAACATTCAATCTCGGTCACTCTCGGGCACTCTTGGGCACTCTCGGGCACGAGGCATTCATCATGCGACCACGCCTACTCCGACGTTGCATTACTCGCTGATTAAAATCTGTACGTTTCTTAACAACTTTTACCTACCTTTATAATGGGACAGCGGTCAATCAAAATAGTATTGTTTGAAAAGTTTTATTAAGCCTGTGTATGTTATAGATGCCAGTCGTGGCGCAGGGGCACAAAGCGTAACTGTAAATCGACTGGTTGTGGGTTCGATCCCCACTCGAGGAGATGAAATATTTACTTAAATTTATATTTGCATTTCTTCGCTCTGGTGTCGAGACCAAGCGCGGCGTTGAGTTCTGCCATTCAACACGCAATGCCTCCAGAATTCGGCAGAAAGTGGGGAACAGAGTGTCTTAACACTAGGTTCCCTCTGGCTACCCTGTTGTATGCAGGATACAGCGTGAAGCTAATTAATTAATGTTATAGGTAAACTTACCTACATTATGTATAGACTTCTTATATATCTGTATGCTTATGAATTTCATTTTACTTTGTGTTTGCTTGTAAAGATTATAATTATATATTTCTCTTTAATGTTCTATTAAACGAGTAGAGCTAGAAATTAAACAAAATTTTAATAGATTTTTACTAATAATATATTATTAGCACATACCTCGGCTATTATCTCGGTTGACCTTCGAAAACACAGTATCAAAGATACTGGAGGAAGGTCACGTAAAAAGCATTAGGAACCCCGGAAGGCATGTATGAAGATGTTGACGACAGTGGACGAGGCGGAAGAGGTATGTAGAGGCCGTAGCGTTTGGCGCTCCGTTCTCTCTGACTACCCCGCAAGGGATAAAGCGTGAAGCTAAGTTAACCTATTATACACAAATAAAGTATTCTTATTACTTAATGAAAGGAATAATAATACAAAATATATTCAACAGACGTTAAATCACCAAAAATACTTCAGAGTTCATACATCAAATATTTTTATAATATCGCGTTCAGAGTAGGTAGTAGGTACCTTCATATATATATTTTACCCAGTTTGATCCCGCCGTAACGAAAAAGAAGAAAAAATCACTGGCAATTTAATATAAGAACCAAAAACGAGCAGGCGGGAATGGAATGTTGAAATAAAGGGAGCTACCAATTTTTAATACGCATTCGAACTTTCTAGAAGAATTTAACTTTATTTCCTTATTAATAAATTTTATTTTCGTTTAAAAATATCTGACGTTCAAGATGTTTTAATAGTAATTTGTAACGCTTATTGACTTCCGTTTTTACATAAATTTTAAACAAGAAGCTCAGACGAAGCAGCTGAGTGGGAATGTTGATAATTAGTGTTGGAATTTATTAATAGGTTTTTTTAAAATTGAAATACTTCATAGACAATTATCGAAAAAAACTTAGAAGTAACCAAGAGCTTAAACATGTTATGGCTTATGTGTTAGACAATATAAGCCAAACCAAACTTTGGCTAGGTTCCCAGGTTCCCTGTGACTCACTGAGATGATGCTAAATGAAAAGAAAAAAGAGAAATAACATTATTTATCTACTTATCTTTTTCTAGCCTTGCGATTAAAACATTTTGTCCATTAAAAATATGTTATTTACAATCGTTTGTAAATTAAAAATAAAAATTAATTAAAAAAAATATTTAAATTTAAAATCACTAAAAAAATTTTTTAGGCAGAGAAAAATATTAAATAACCTTCATACGTACATTATAAAACAAAATGAAAACATATTAAGTATAAAATAAATTTTATAAAAATTTCAGCCAAAAAACTCTGAAAAAACGAAAGCGTAAAACAATGAAACATAAAACACTTGCTCCAACTCGACACAAAGTAAACAAAGTGAAACAACCTTTAACACATTGTGTTAAAGCCTAAATTTGAAATTTGCATTTTTTCCGTCGTAAAAAGCTGGCCAGCGCTCGCCCGAGGCGTGGCACGGGCCGAATGCCTAGAAATCTTGCCATAATCTGTGCTCAACTTTAAAATAACTGTCAATAAATTTTTACACGGCGTTGTTATTACTTTGTTCGTGATTATTAATAATTTCGAACATTGAAAGATGAAAATAATTGTTTTTCGTGTTACATAGAATATTTATTTAAAAATGTTTTGTTAAGTTAACTACTATATATTTAAAGATACAATAGAAACGTATTATTAGCAATAATAATACCTACATAGTATAATAATAACATTTCTATAATATAAGGTTGGCGTAATAAATCATGTCATGGAAGTAATAAAATAGCACGGTTTTAGAAATGAAGCAATTGCTAAAAGGTTGTTAATAGATTCAATTTCTACGCATATTGGTAAACAATGTTAAAGAGTTTAAGCTCACTTCATAATGAGAAAATATAAAAAAAACCAAATTACAACAGTCATATTTATTAATATTTATAATATTAGTATCGATTTAAAGAAATATAATAATTATTATTCAGCCATAAAAACGAGTAAGTCATAAGTCTATTTTATTCTATTTACAAATTTTTACAAAAGATTCGTCCATACTCTGTGGGTACTAAACAAAAAATCCATCGCCCAGTTCAGTTTGAGATGATAATAAGCTGTAATTATCTCGTCTATACGTCTATAAATCATCGGGCACCCCATTCTTACCTTCCTTAGATCACACTTGAGTCATTTAAATATTTAGACTAATAATATATCTTGGTATATTTTTTTTAAGTTTTAAGAGCAAATTCCTTAATATTTTTATTAATATTTTAGATACCGTTAGTTTAACGTTTGTTTTTTAACGGTCATTCAACATTTGCTTCTATTAATGACATAATATCATATTTTTTTATTTTGTTATATAAATTTATTAATAAAATATTAAATATACATATGTTATGACATTTATTTTTTGGTATATATATTTAATTTACTTAAACGTACAAACGATTAAAAAGTAATTGTATATACGACAATAGTTATTATAAATATAAAAATAAAGATTTAAATTAATCTTTTACAGGTAAGCTGCAAGAAGAAATCTATTTGATGACCGAATTAAGGATATTTAGTGAAGACAATGACTTTTCGTTGTGTGCCCGCATTTCAAACTGTGTCTAACGACAGTAACGCCACCTGGGTGAGTTATTAAGACGCATTTACTTATGATACGGCTACTCGCCGCTAGATGACAGTACTTTTGCTATAATACTAATTAATACAGGTTTTCCGTAAATATCTCAATATTGATTGAAATATATCATATTATTTAATATTTTAAGCCGATTATTACTTGTTTTTACTGCTTATTTGAAATAGTTAGCGTTAACACCAAAAATTCCATATAGCGACATCTGTTATATAAACATAACATTACAATACGAATATAGTATGAAGTATTGTAACATATAACCAATAGATGGCAGGACAATTTCACTTTGCTTATACGACTACTTTGCGTACTTAAAATTTGTATTTATTATATGGTTTTTTTGTAAACTTATGAAATATTTAAAGATAACATTATTAGTACCTCGAATCAAATAAATATATTATTTTCAAGAGTTTACTTAATTCATGTGTAAGTTCTACACGGACGATATCAATAGATTTTTTTATATGAAAAAATAATACAAGTACTAGAGACTGAAATGTTCTTATTCTACTTGCGGTTATATGCCAGCTGGATTACCAAGGCTTGGACAAGAACGTGAGATTTTAAGATATTATTAATTAATAGTTGACAAAAGTAATTACAAAAATATTTCATACCTCTTATCTTTATGGGTAAAATCCCATTAAATTCACCAATTTATATTATTAATAAGTATATACATGTCAACTAACATGTACGACGATGACAACATATAAGGATTCTTATGATCTATTGAAGACTGATTGAAATCACTTTTTTCGACGTGATTGACAACAATATACATAGGTCACCACCTACCTTTGTAGGTTACCTACCTACATCATATTATACCAAACTATAATAATACACAAGCCGATACTGAGAAAACTATGTAAAATCGATTACTATTAGTACAATAGAGACAGGTATAGGTGTGTTAAAAGATTACTTATCAACATTAGACCAACGTTCTCACCATAAAGTTTATTCATGACAAAAACACAAATTCAAATAATAAGAACCAAACCAGAACAAAGTTACTGACGCCTGTTTCAAAAGTACCTACACTAAATTTAATTATTCTTAAACAGGGCAAAAGTTTCCAATGGCTGTTCAAACAGTGTCAAGTAATACAAAAATACTAGGCACAATCGTAGGCGTAAAGTGTTTTGAGAATCTATTGTTGTCATAATATACCGTTGACCCCGTAGTAGTAGCTGTTGACACGTCTGTAGGTGACGACCGCCGCCCACGACGGCCGACATGGAATTTTCACACGCATATATTATTTTGGCAATAATTTTTTTATGGAAGTTTTTAATGGGTGTTTATTTCTCTTTGCTTTGATTTTCACGCATTTGCATAGTAATCATGAAGAAACTAACTAATAATAACTTTTCTAACACCGCAACCAATACGTTCTTTACGTATCAGTCGGAAAACACAATGCAATCTCTATACCACAATTATCGCGTTTACACTCTGACGATGTGCAACTTGGCCACGGTGGTCCTATTTAATACTCAATATTCCATATAAAATGTAAAATGAATACACAATTTATTATTATAGTTTATACTAAAGCTGATACAGCTTCACGCTGTATCCCGCACACAGCAGACTAACTAGAGATAACCTAGTGTTAAGACACTCCCTTCCCCACTTTCCGCCGAATTCTGGACGCACTGTGTGATGAGTGGCAGAACTCAACACTGCATATTTTTCTCCATGAAAACCAGCTGCATGAACGTACGTGGTACGATAGTGGAACTACAACAAACTAAACCTGCTCATGTATACCTACTGATAAATAATTAACTCATCAAACAAAATGATGATATTCTAAAAATATCATTTACAATTTTGAGGCCAGTCGTGGCGCAGTGGCACAAAATGAGATTTTATAACTGATTGGTTGTGGGTTCAATCCCCACTCGAGGAGATGAAATAATTACTTAAATTTATATTTCCATTTCTTCGCTCTGGTGTTCTTCAAGGCAAAGCGCGGCGTTGAGTTCTGCCACTCAACACGCAATGCCTCCAGAATTCGGCAGAAAGTGGGGAACGGAGTGTCTTAACACTAGGTTCCCTTTGCCTACCCTGCTGTATGCGGGATACAGCGTGAAGCTAATTTAATTTAATTTTAATTTTATAAAAATGATATTAGAAAAATATAGACCATAATCCCATAATACATATCAATATTAAAACAATTTTAACTTAAAATAAGCCCAAATTAAATTTAGAAAAAAAATTAAAGCATAATATTGACATATTGGGTGCAATTATTTAGATAAATAAACCAATTACGGTTGCTTTTGTAAACGGATTCGTACATTTGACCAGTTGGATTCGTTGAACTCTTTTGTAAGGTCGGACGGTATCTGCATTCGACGTTTCATACATTTGTTGTATCCGGTTTAGTTTTTTTTAATTGTATTATAAAAAAAATGTGCTTTATTATTTTCCTTACATTGTAGTTGAAAAATAATTACAATGTATGTTTGTATGTAACGGATACATAGTTGAATTTACATTTAACTTTAAAATTTGAGCTTTACAAATACTATGTTCAAAAGCTAAGTTCAAGGTAAAATCAACTTCTGGTGAAATTGCTCTATGTCAAAAACATAAATGTGCGTAAAGGAGACGGAAAAATATAGTAAATTTATTTATTTAGAAAACGTATAAAAATTTGAAAGTAGCGGGACTCGAACCCGCGCCTCCTGGAAACCGACCAGGCGCTCTGTATAATTATCTTTGGGTAGTGGAAATTTGTAAAAATCTCCCTACAGAGATGCTAACAACATAAATAAGTTGTAACAAGCGTATAAAAATTTCGACGTAGCTCGATGGGAACGTATGGCTTAGTGGTCAGAGCGCCTGGTCGGTTTCCAGGAGGCGCGGGTTCGAGTCCCGCTACGTTCAAATTTTTATATGTTTTCTAAATAAATATTTTTCTTTCCTAAGTGTGGAATAACACTAAAAATGTTTAAAAATATAGTAAATTTAATCTTAAATTAAGTCAGATACCATTCATTAGAGATAAACCAAATCATTTCTTACAGTGAATCTTAAATAGTGTATAAATATGTCCTCAATTATGTATGTAAGGTCAGTTGTGGCGCAGAGGTACAAGCTTGCGACCATATACGCGACGGGTTATGGGTTATATTCCTACTCAACAAGCATTCCCTCCAGAATTCGGCGGAAAGTGGGAAACAGAGTGGTTCACTCTGCCTACCCTGCTATTCGTGAAATGTAGCGTGAAACTGAAAAAAAAAATCAATTATATGTAAGTATACAATACACATGTATTCATACAATGTAGATTTCGTAAACGGAGCGCCAAACGCAACGGTCTTTTCATCCCTTTTTCGTCTCATCCACTGTCATCAACCTGTACATACATCCTTATGCTTTTTACTCTCCATCCAGTATTAGTATATCGATTTTAGTAGTAGTATATCGATATTATGTTTCCAGATGTCAACCGAGGTCTCCCCCTGCTTCCCTTATCACTCACGCTGTCTTTATTGGCCTTTTCTAAATAAATAATAAATATAAATAAATAATAAAAACAAAATATTTTAATTCTAAATTAGAATCCTAAATTTACTTAAAATATGTAGAGTTACGTAATATGCTTAAAAACCGCAAAATTATAAAAAAAATAAGCGAAATATTCGTTAAACGATCAATACATTTTAAAAACAAATTCTCTTTCTTAAAAGCCCCTTTTATATCCTTTATCGACATTGGTAGCTATAAATTCAAAATGTTGATACTTTCGTAATATTACAATATACTCATATGCTAAATAACCCTTAACCTTTGTGCGGCCTCCTTACACTGAGCTTAATTTTACGTAAGTTTTATTCTTACAAAGTTTATAGGGGATTATAAATGTAAAAAGTTTTATTAACGCCGTTAAAAATAATCCACTTGCTAACCTAAATTAAAGAAACGCGGCAACAAGATCGAAATACTTAACTAAAACATTATATTACAAAACTCTACAATTTCTTAAAGGAGGCTCAATATGTGAAATAAAAACAAAATTTAACTACGTACAAAAAAAGTTTTGTAAATTACTTTTATGTGTAATCAAAAAATTATTGATATTTTTACTTATTATTAACTAAGCATTATTTTTTATTAACTCAAAAAATAATTATTACTATAATATAATAATGAAAATAGATCAAGGTTCGCATATAATTTAATATAAACCCACACACACACACACAAAACCTCACTTACTCACTCGTACTCACACGTAATCACAATCAAACTGGATATGAAAGGAATAATGTTATAGATTTGCGACGTGGTACGATGAGGAAGCTTTTTAAGTAGTATACGCTCAGTTATAAGATGAATCCTGCAACCGAGCTTTTGTGAAATTAAATATTTAGTATAAATTTAACTAACTATTATGTTACAAAATAAGAACTCTGACACTAACTATAAATATATTACATATAGAAAATAAAGCGATAGCTAGTTATGCTATTCATTCATATTATTTATACATTTATATTTTTTGGGTTACATATATTTTAAATATTTTAATCAGATTGATCTGACATTTTGTTACATTCATTAAAGTTATTTAACTTACATATCTAACATTGCTTTGCAATTTGTCAAATATAAACATATTAAATCATAACAAAACCAATATATTTAACAATATATCAACGTACCAAGACTAAAAGATTGAAACTAAGATAAAAAAGATATAATACAGACCTTAATTACAACATGTTCAGTCTACATCTTTCGTTTATACTGCTATCCCCATCTTTATCACGTCTGGCGCGCGCAGCCCACTCCATGTGATAGCCTCGAGCGACGCGCCGCTCACGTGCCGACGCGCGGGAAATTTAAATTTCGAATATACATATTTTTTTTATAAATAGCCAGTTTTGTTAATGAAATGTGACATTTTTTTACTTGATTAAAAACTTTGTGTGAAATATTTTTTTAAGTGTTACGATTTAAGAGTGATTATGAAAGATATTATTTCATAAATTTTAATATTAAGACATAAACGGAACATGTCGTGTACTATTTCTTTTTGAAAATTGTTAATCATGTTTTGACTGCGTTATCAACAGCTAATAATATAGTTATTAGATTGAACGAAGATCAACGCTTAGTGAACAATAATGTCATTATATAGAAGAAGATGAACTCATGTATTAGACAGAGATAAAGAGAACAATTTGAAAGAAAATAGAATTCTCATACGAATCGTAATGGTACCAATAATCGTGTAAAAGTTCACGATTGCCTAACAATAAGGCGACCAGCGGAATAAGAGCTTAAGCAAACCTTTTAAAAGAAGTATTGTGTTCAAAATTGAAGGTCAAATTATATTTGAAGTAAATAGCGGTCATCGGTACAGATAATGATCTGTCGATGATTTACGCCGTGTTAAACCGACAATGGCCCGCGATAACCCTCGGCGGAATACAATGTGACCAATTAAATTCGTCGTACCAATCAAGATGACCAAAATTATGACCAACCTGCTCGACATGACTGAGCAAAATTTAACAGTTGATGACATTTTCAATGAAAATTTAATAAAAAGAAAAAAGGTTGATTATATTCAAGATGTGCTGTCAATTGAACCGAGCAAATCAAATAATAGTGCCAAATTAATTGATAAAGCTATTGATTTGAATTTGAAAAGAAAAATAAAAAGTCTAGAACCAAACGAAAATTATATTACAGATAAAATTATTCAACCTAATATTAATATAAGTATAGATAAAGATTCAAATAAAACTATAAGGTTAGAACTCAGACATCCAGATAATCAATGCATAATCACAGATTATAAACTAAACGATGAAAACGAGGAGGCTAGAAACGTTTTATTGGAAGGGGAAATTTTAAATAGTTATACGCTGAAGGACAAAACTAATGGTGAATTGAATGTGTCGAACGACGACGATTATATCAATGGGAACACTGAAAATAAAGTAAGTACTTATATTTTTTGTCTTTCATTCATCTTAATATAAAAATTATTTCAGAAATATAATTGAAAATATATAATAATTGTGGTCTTAATTACATGAGTATCAAAGTTTATTTCACAAATGTCATTTTGCGTTTGCATGATAAGAATGCTTAGTGATATTTTAAAAGTGCATTTATAGAATCAATATTATTTATGCTTATGTAAAAAAATGATATTCATTATTATTTTAAAGCATAAAATATTTTTTAATATTAACATTATAATTCATAGTGGGACTATTATGGCTCAGTGGAACATCGTATAACTATAAAACTAGACTTGTTGGTTCAATCTGTACTAAACTATTTCATTTCATTTCATCACAAAAAGAGAATAAAAGAAAGAAGAGCAAAAAGAATTTAATAAGTTTAAAATTGAGGTGGATAGTGGAGAACGTGGTGTGTTGATTAATTTCCCTCCGTCTATCGTGGGACTATTGTAGGAAGTTAAAAAAATATTGTATAATATTTAAAAAGTACCATTAGATTAAAAACGGACAGAGTGCGCCACTGAAAAACAAAATCATAGACGTTCGAAATTTTGTATAATACTAAAGAAGGATGTTTCATAGGATCATTGATTAACAATACAGAAGTTATAAAAAATAAAAAAAAAACATTATGGCCATTTACAGTTCAACCTTATGTACGTATTAATCAGTCTCTCACAGCTCTTAAAAGTAATTATTTAATGAAACATTTCAAACAACATAGTTTAGTCTCAGGTAGAAAGAAGACATACATAAAGTTATTCATGGTATTTAATTAAGGTGTAGGTACTTACTCTTTGAAAATATCTAAACAATCTAATACTCGCATTGACAATGCAAAATTAAGAACAAAAACTTGTAATGATTCTGCAAGATTTTTGTGATACAATCTGAAACATTTGTTACTTTTATCTCCATTTTGTTTATACATTATTTATCTACCAGTTATATGTTTTATTATTTATCTACAAAAAAAAAATCAGCTTCACGCTGTATCCCGCACACAGCAAGGTTGGCAGAGGGTACCTAGTGTAATACACTCCGTTCCCCACTTTCTGCGGAATTCTGGAGGCATTGCATGTTAAGTGCCAGAACTCAACGCCGCGCTTTGCCTCGATACCAAAGCGGAGAAATAGAAATATAAATTTAAGTAAACATTTCGTCTCCTCGAGTGGGGATCGAACCCACAACCAGTCGGTTTTACAGTCACACTTTGTGCCGCTGCGCCACAATTGGCCTTATCCTCCTTTATCTACAAAGATGCATAAATCATTATCAGATAACGAGAATATGTTTATTTCCTGTTTTTGTTCTAAATTGTTGCTGAATTCTCTGAAATGCTCTATTTAAACTAAATAAAAAACGACAATTAAAATTTTATTTTGAAACTAAAATGTCATATTGTAATATTTTTATGATTTACAATTAAAAATAAGGACCCTATAATATGTTTCTGGCTTGAAAACATGCCTATGAGGCGCAAAGGCTGCACTAGACTGGGACCTTATATTATATAAAATAATATCAAAATGTAGATTTTTATTTTTAATTTAAGTCTAGTTGTCTATTATTTGAATATAATATTCCAAAGGATATATGTATAACAATTCTTTATTAATAATCCTAATGCATGAAACATTTTTATCCATTACTTCCGCGGCATTTCACTGTAAACACGCGAGAGGTCAGATTGCACAGATCCTATCATGTAACGGATCTCCTATCATTAGTCATATCTGGACACGATTCGTTATGAAACCTTAACTAAACTTTAATATCTTAAATTATTTTATTTGTTTATATTTCGTTATTAAAGGTATAATAAAAATTTTATAGGTTAAAAATTTAACAGAAATCTAATTTCATTAAACTGAATTATATTATTATTTATAATAAAAATACACAATCAAGTTGCTCGATTGATTTCCTTATAAAGCTTTTTGATTGATTTCTTTATAAAGAATTTGAGTATACTCGCGTTACTTATACATAATATGTGTTTATATAATACAAAAATATATTCTTATCCTATCTAATTTACTAGAATCACAAAAACTGGTTATAAAACTGTCGCCCCAAAAACATTACAAGTAAAACCTACGCGTAATGCAAATATGTGATTTTTTAACCGTCACCTCAGCGATAATGTTCATTGGTTTTCTTATTTAGAAAGTAGTCTAAAACGGGGTTCACCGGATACGCTTATTTCATTAAAATATGATATATTTTATTTGAGTATTAGGGGACATTTTGCGCAATTATTGAAGAATTTCATTTATGACACTGTTTACCTAATTCGGCAATGATTTATATGTCGACTAATAAGTAGAAAAGTAATAGACATTAAAAAATAAACCTTCCTTAAAATTCCTAACAAATCTTCATTTCATTTCCTAAGAACGAAAATTTTCGATCAGAACTGTTGTTAAATATATCATATATTGCCTGACTATTTTGTACAATCTAGCTTACTATTTTATATAGATTCAGATTTAGATCTCCAATGAAGAAGGTGGCTAAGAGAGTCGTGCCAATTTTTTTTCAACCTTACACCATATCCCGCAGCAGGAAAATAGGGAACCTAATGTCGAAACACTTCGTTTACTGGTTTAAGCCTGTTTCCGATACATTGCATGTAAGTTGCAGGAATTAACGCCGCGCTTTGTCAGCAGAGCGCAACTCGAAAATGAACATTATTATTATGTCTACGGTCTAACGCTGACCCACTACGACACGATGGCCTCACGAAATCGATGCTGTGATTTTTTTTCTGTATCAGTCTATTTAGTTCTATATATATGTTTTTCTATATAATTTATTTTTAACTATCTTCGAACTCTCTCTCTCTCTTTTAAATATACTATATCCATAGTGTATTGGGCGACAGACTCCAACTCGAAACTCAAAATGCAAAATTAAAGTTAAAGAAGAATGGCGTATCACATCATTCTTTGTTTCTATTTAAACTTAAATTTGAAACTACTGATATACATATGTATATACAAAATTTTAAATCACTACTATTTTACATAACAATTCTTTAACATACAACCATACAACAAAAACATCTAATCTCTCTAAAAAACCTCTCCTGTTAAATAGCTTATCAAAGATATTTTTTGCAATACAAACGAAAGCGGGCTTCGGCCACACTTAACACGGCGCGAGACAAAACGTGACGTGATTAGATAAGGCGTGCTAATATCAATAGGTAAGTACGTCAAAGTGACATGTTACCAAATACCTATTCACCAGAGCCTTGTAATCCATATTTAATTCTTGTTGTTAGTGATTGTGATTTTGTTATCTATATCAAATAAAATAACTTATATATTGTGTTATACAAAATAAGATTCTCCTGAAACTCTGTAAATTAAGAAGAAGAAGGTAAGAAAAACTTAAAGTTAAGATAAAGACTGTAGACCTTGTGATGGGTGAAGAAATTCAACACTCTATTTTATCTCAGGCTTGGAATATGATGTTGAGAATCAAGTGGGAATTGAACCTATTTTTACCAAATTTAGTTAGGTACATCAAAAATGTGCCATGTAGGTAACAAATAAAGTTTTATCTTATTTTATAACTACCGATTTCTTTGTTAATAACCTTTATATCGCCATATGTGTATGCACAAGTGTGTGATTGTAACGCGACGATTGTGAGTTCAATCCCCACTCAAGGGAATGAATTATTATTTATCAAAAAATCAGCTTCACGCTGTATCCCGCACACAGCAGCGTAGGCAGAGGAAACCTTGTGTTAAGACACTCCGTTCCCCACTTTCTGCCGAATTCTGGAAGTATTGCGTGTTGAATGGCAGAACTCAACGCCGCGTCTAACCTGGACACCAGAGCGAAGAAATGGAAATATAAATTTAAGTAAATATTTCATCTCCTCGAGTGGAGATCGAACCCACAACCAGTCGGTTTTGCAGTCACACCTCGTGCCGCTGCGCCACGACTGGCTTCTAATTTATAAATATTTTTATTACTTCGCTCTGGCACGACAAAACCCGGCGTTGGATTCCGCCATTTAATATGCAATGCCTCGACAAAATCGGTGGGTAGCAGGGTACGGAGTGTCTTAACACTGAGTTCCCTCTGCCGACCCTGCTGTGTGCGGGATACAACGTGAAGGTGATTTATATTAACATTACGCAGATGCAGTTTTCTTTATCCCATTAAAAGTTTTTAGATAACATTAAATAATAATTAATATAACATAATTATTATTTTTATCATTAAAAATTTAATAAACTAGTAGTTGCATATCTCAAGTAGAGTATATATTCAATTATTCAGGTTAATTTCGTCGTAAATCTCGTTCGTTAACAACAACTAATTTGCGTGCTCGTTTGTAAGAATGAAGTCGTTTATTTAACGGGTTTCCTTGGTCAAATTTATCGTCTTTTTCGAAAAATTCTTATCATCGCCTGAACGTCTGAAATATTGTCTTGTACGTAGTTATAACTTTTTTTCTATTATCTTATTTATGCTTTTTTAATAATGTATTAAAATAATTTCAAATTAAAATATATTTTTTTAGTTTTTACGGTTCCGTATCTTTTTTAAAAAAAGTAACCCCTTATAAGATATCTTTGTTATCCGTCTGTCTGTCTGTCTGTCTGTAAAGAGGCTTCGTGTCCGGAACGCTTGGAGATATCTGATGAAAAACTAGTATTTGTACATTTACTTTAAAAAAATAAAGGGCCAGTTATATCACAAAAAACATATTTTGACACTACCAAGGGAATTAAAATTAATAGGGTATTTCCGGTTGACCTAGAATTAAGATTTTTGGCAGCTAATATCTACAGGAAAAAATCTAAAAACTATACATTTGTAGTTAAATCCTAAATAATTTGGTAAAAAGGCAAAGGCAAGGCAAAATTTGGTATTAAGGCCGTTAGTTTAAGTGAGCTATCACATGAAAGGGCTCTGGCTAAGCTAAGTTTGAGTTTAAGAAAAAGCTTGAAACCTCCGATTTTGGTACGGAACCCTCGGAGGGCGAGCCCGATTCGCGCCTACCTGGTTTTTTTGATGTTTAATCTGTGCCTGCGTCTTATTGTTATCTCATTAAACGTATATTATCAGTATTTCAGTCAGTCGTTAAAATAAAAACGTTAAATCTTTTTTCCTATTAAATACTTTAAGTAGCTCTACACTGTATATGCTGTCTATACAAATATAGACTTCATTATTTCTTAAGTACCATTTATGACAGCCACTTCAATGTATTTGATATTGATACGAACTAAATAAACCACTTAATAACAATACTTTGTTATGAAAAATAACATAATAATCTTAATTGATCAAATATATCCAAAGTTATCTATTCTATTCTTTAAATAGAAGTGTTACTATTGTAAAAACAATAACTAAAGAATAATTTTATAGTAATTTTTTAGCAAAATCTGAGGTCACAGAAATTTCTTATGTCACTGTCTTCCTAAGAGTGCAATATGTTCCAATGAATTTATATAGCTAATATTTAAACAATACATAAAAAAATATGAATTACCTCTATAAATAAGCTCCAAATAAGTGGATAAGCACAGTTGTTAAAGATTCAATTCCCACTCACAAATATGTTTAGAAATTTTAATTAAATAAAAACAGTGTAGATCTAGCGCCTTTCAACGCCCAATATTTCTGAATGAGCGAAGTAATCCATGTTTCAATAAATCTGTAACAAAAATAATAATAAATATACATAAAGATAAAAAAAATATATATTCATGTATCTGTATCAAAAATAATTAACTTTTTAAATTTCCTTTCAAAAGTCAATGTCAAAACTAATCTATTCCATTTATAAATATACATAATTATACAAAGCCAGATGTATTTATTGATTCAGATGAGTCAGGTGTTCGACCACGAGCTGATCACGATAAACTTTATCATGATTTGTAAAAACGCACCTTTCATCCGTATATTTACATTATAATCTAAATCTCTGATGCTTAACGCTTAAATTAATAAGCGCCGTAAATGTTTTAAAGTAACTAAAAAAATAAAATTTAACATGTTTTATGCAGATAATAATTTCTTTACTTTATTTATTTTTTCTTGACTTTTTTGCAAAATTTCTTAGGATCAGCTTTCTCTTTGTATGTTTTGTACAATTATTTTATGATAGTATTAATAACTACGGTAAACGGTGTTCATTGTAGTTGTTACTTGATAAATTTTATTACACAAAATATAAGGAATTCTGTAAACTCAATGGTAATAGATTCAACCCCACAGCTGAACGTAAGAAAAAACCTAATAAGAAATCACTGTATTCTCCATTTACATTTTTTTGCAATATTTTAGGCAACCCCACAGCTTAACGTAAGAAAAAACCTAATAAGAAATCACTGTATTTTCCATTTACATTTTTTTGGAATATTTTAGGCAGGCGTCTCCTGACGCTCTTTATTTAACTACTATACTATACTTTTTATTTTTATTAATTTCACGTAGTGATTAGTGTTAAGACACCCCGTTCCTATTAAGACTTCCGTTCCCCACTTTCCGGTAAATTCTGGAGGCATTGTATGTTGGTTGCGGAATTAGATGTCGCACTTTACCATGTTACCAGAGCGAAAAAATGAAAACATTAGATATATAATTTCCTCGAATAGGAATTGTACCAACAATCTGTCGCGTTTACAGCTCTTTCACAATCTCTCACGCTTTTGCTCCTGCGCCATGACTGACTTCATGTACATATATGTTACATCAAGTAACATATAACTAACTACATACATTAAAATTCAACAAGAGAAACTATAATCTCCCCAAAAATATCTTTATTAATCTCTATATTACGACAAAACATTTCTTAAACATAGAATTTCAAGTATAGTATGGATCGCTAACACAAAAATATTTTAATTAAATTAGTAACTAACTATATGGACGTTGTAATTGTATTTATTAAGAATCGATAACTCACAAGTGTCAGCGGTTAATTAATGACAAAACTATGAATAACTTAAAACCCATTACGGGCCTATAAAACTTTGAACACATAAGGAGATAAGCCATTTAATTTCATGTTTTAGTTTTTTTATGACGTTTTAATCTGACATTCACATTAAAATAGCTCAATATGCCGATAGGTTATTGTATAATAATTCTTTCCTCATTGATACATGTAAATGTATTATAATTTTATTTAATATATTAAAAAAAAACGATTTTATTGTTTTAAAAATTTACCCATTTTATAACCTATGTGGACTAGAAAAAGGAAATTTCTGTTCTCTTTTCTCTCGTAGTAGATGAGAATTTCATATTAAAATTAAATTTAGTTAACATGTGATAAGTTACATTTTAAAATCACTATGACGAATCTCGTTGCGATATTTAATATTACGTAAATAAAAGAAATAATGTCAATCTGTAATTATATTTTTTTAGTTATGGATTTTCAGAAAATCTTTACCTTGCTTAATTGTTTATTTGAAGTATAAGTAAAGATAGATGTGTGTCTTATATAATTTTATAATTTTAACATACAATATCGTAGCATATTTAAATGAAATAGAAGCTTAGTTCCATTTTCCTATATTCACCGCCCACAAAGGCCCAAAATTTATTCGATAAAGTAATCTAGATTTATAATTTAATAATCTATATTTATAACTGACTGAGAATCTATATTTAATTTGAGGCCGGTCGTGGCGCAGAGGCACAAAGCGTGACTGTAAAATCGACTGGTTGTGGGTTCGATCTCCACTCGAGGGAGTGAAACATTTATTTACATTTATATTTTCATTTCTTCGCTCTGGTGTCGAGGCACAGCATGGCGTTGAGTTCTGCCACTCTGCACGCAATACCTCCAGAATTCGGCGGGAAGTAGGGAACGGAGTGTCTTAACACTAGGTTCCCTCTGCCTACCCTGCTGTGTGCAGGTTACAGCGTGAAGCTAACTCTGACTCTATATTTATAACTTCTGAGCCTTACAATTTTGTGGATATATTGAAACTACATGCTGTATGTAATAATATGTGTCGAAAAAGTTTTACATAAATTTTTCTTTAACATAACGTTTATGTGACCAAAAAAATTGACTTTCGGTCAGGGTTCAACGACCATGGTCAAGTAAATGTGTCAAGCGTAAGTTGACGGGACAGTTTTTGCTCTCGTAAAACCAGTATACGTGAGCTGCGCATACGCACATGCGTTGTAATCTATACATGTATCTAAATAATAAAAGATGTTCCTTTCGAGTCCATTTAAATTTCAAATAAATTAAATAATGAAATATTATGATTAACTAAGATAAAATTGTGAAAGCCCAAGAGTATTTTAAAGTATTAATGAACACTAACATATTCAATGTCATAGTGAAGCTAGTGTGTTCACTATATGCATCTTTGCATTCCTTTTAACCTATTACCGGACCGGTGAATGCGTCGTCGCGTTGTGAGTCAGCGTCCGACTGTAAACTTGATGGTCGTAGAGTCGATTCCCATTCGTGAACACGTTAAAATAAAAAGCGGTAAAATAAAAAGCGGCGTTGACTTCCGCCACTCAACACGCAGTGTCTCAACGAGACTGGATTTGCCTATGTGCGGGACGCAGCTATAAATAATAATAAAACACACGATTTTTTAAACATAAAATATTAAATTGAGGCCGGTCGTGGCGCAGCGGCACGAGGTGTTACTGTAAAACCGACGGGTTGTGGGTTCGATCCCCACTCGAGGAGATGAAATATTTACTTAAATTTATATTTCCATTTCTTCGCTCTGGTGTCGAGGTTAAGCGCGGCGTTGAGTTCTGCCACTCAACACGCAATGCCTCCAGAATTCGGCAGAAAGTGGGGAACGGAGTGTCTTAACACTAGGTTCCCTCTGCCTACCCTGCTGTGTGCGGGATACAGCGTGAAGATGATTTTAAAATATTAAAAAATTCTTGATATTTAGTCTGATTGTACAGAGCAGCGCTGAGTTCCACGTAGTACGCATAAACGGGAAATGAAAAGTAGTGTGATATCTCATTCAATGTATAGAATAAATAAATTATTTAAAAAAATCGTAGCGTAAGAACACGAGCACACGACTCCACAGTAAATCTTTAGAGAAGTATCGTAAACGTAAACGTTGTCGGTTTTCTTACAGTTTATTATTATTTGCTTTATTATAATAGCCTCTGTAGCTCCAAGCGCCTTCAAAATGTATACCAAAATGGCGACCACAAAATATTTAACCAGATCGACTAGTTATAGTTTTCGTTTATCTTTATGTTGATACTAACTCGTATTTAATTCTTGTTTTATATTAAAAATATATATATTTTTAAAATGTTACAATATTTCTTTACGAGCAATTATAGAGTCCGAAACGAAAGTCTCATTACTGATTAAAGTGCCAACATTATGCAATGAATTTAAAATTCACGGTATTTTTTTTAGAAAAAGAAGTTATTTTTTATTAAAACGAGGTTAACAAAAAAATCTGGTTTTCGGTGAAAAATGAAAGAAACAAATTAAAATGCAACATCTGGGCTTCCAATTATATAATGAAGGAAACATTTTAAAAATACGCTCCTTACTTTTTTTCTCTTATGTATGTAACAGAAAAGTTATAAGTACTGAGGAGCCAATAGCAAAGAAAAGAACAATTATCGCTTTTAAATTAAACTCCATCCACTATATTTTATACTCTATAGATGTGGATACTTGAAAAATTAAAAATATTTCTTTTTAAATACATACAAACTTTTTTAATCTAGTCCTTACATCTCTTGTTAATTTTTATTTCTGATACGTAAACTAGGTTTCCTTTAGCTTTTACTATAAAAGCTTTTACTGAATTTTAGGTAAATACATATATAATTATATAATTCAAACGTAGCTGCAACGACTACGGCGGAATGTGACAATTTTAGTTTAAATCGCACTTAAAATTATGTGTGTATTAATTTAATATTTTTAATTTCCCACGGACGAGTGAAAAGGAGTGACTCAAAGAATATCTCTTATTTATTTGACATGTATCCATAGTAATATATATATAAATATATACTAATCACACATAGATATTTTACATTTATCAGGATCGAGAAATAAAAACTCGTTTGTCGAATATTTTCCAGCGGCAAGTCAGTTCTTTTGTAACGGCAAGCACTCAGATGAGATACTGTCGGGCTATTTATCAAATACGTGCCTACTATGTGTAAAAAATACAATAGGTGTGTATACGAAATGAACTGGCCATATATTAATGCTGGTCGTTTGATAGTCTATTAGAAGATTATATTCTTACTTTACGTTCTCGATATTTAGTCACGTTTGCTCGACAAATATATGAAAATTGTTCACATTGCATCTATCATCTTTTCTATCTATCTATCTTCATTTTTTCTATTATAAAATATATATAACATTAAGAAATTAAAATTACACACGACTCTCTGAAGCCAAATTAGTTAAAAATACGGTGTCCACGCTAATAATTCAAATATACAATACAAAAGAATACTTATTTAGAAAACGTATAAAAATTTGAACGTAGCGGGATTCGAGCCCGCGCCTCCTGTTCGGTTTTCAGAACTTTTCTAAGTTTTCTTTCCTAAGTGTGGAATAATACTTTAAAAATGTTGAAAAATACAAAAGAAATTATTAAATAACCATGCATAAATATGCATAAATCAAATACGCTGTGGATTTCATTTATTTTCAATTTATAGAAAAAAAAATCGATAGCAAATGAGAGATATCGATTTTACAAACAATAGTAGCGAATAACTGTTTTGAAACGTATTACAAAGTATAGGCGTGCACGCGTGGGTGGCGACCAGCACAACCTGACCTTTGACTAATGGTACCGAACATGACAAGTGATCTAGAATACCTATTGTTAAGAAATCGATAGGCGAATTCGGTTATCGCTTTGATAAGATTTGTAGAAAATATATTGTGTTTTAATCTTGTATAATAAATCTGTTTTATGGCACCCTTAAAGATTATGTTCTAAAGCTAATAAGATTTTCGTATAATTTTAGAGATATAAAGCATTCTATGTATTTATTAAAATTTCTGTACACTTAAGGATTTAATAATATATATATATTGTTAAATATACTTAGGGGTTAACTGAATATCCTAAAGTGATAATAGCTTATAATTCGTTTCGATTTATTTAACAGTTACTTTTAACTATACTGTGTATCAAAATACAATGTACTTGGATATACATGGTGATTAATTTAAAGAAAAAACTACAATGACTTTTTTCCGTGATTCGTGTATGAGACGTTTTTCAAACTCATGCACGCCTTACATTTTTTACGGTTGACATTCTATACTTTTCACTTCGCTTTACTCAAACAAATCTATTTATAACTTCACGCTGTATCCATATAGCAAGGATAACAGAGGGAACCTAATGTTACGGCACTCCAATCTTCAATTTCTGTCAAATTTTCAAGACATCACGTGTTGTCATCAAATCTCCCGAATGGTCATAAAATCATTTTCTCAAATAAATCTCTAATTTTCTTAATAATTTGAATTTACAAATGTAATAAGAAATGTGATACATATGTGCGAGTATGCCTATTTTTTGTAGCTTCACGCTATACGCCGCACATTACACCAGGAACCGTCTTTGTCTTGTTAACAGAGCTAGAAAAAGAGCTGTAAAAATTAAATATATTTCCTCTAGTGGGAATTGAACCCACGACCTTTTACGTACCGTTTACAGACGCACGCAGTGCCCCTGCGCCACGGCGACCTCAACAGCGAGTATTCCTAGTAAGTATAATTTAAGCATCAATATAGCTAAGACCAGACGGCTTGGAGACAGACTTTCATATGTCGACCTTTACTTGACAACTACTGGTACGTACATACTCGTATATAGATAGGTATTTACATCCTTTTTCTGTTGCTTCATTTTGCATTCACTTATGAATCAGTAGGTTAGTCTTACTGTCGAATATCACCTGCAATACTTAAATGTAACCAATAGTTATTTACCGGTATTTTTATGATACTTGTAATTTTTTTTTATATTGTTCAATAAGTATTAAATTATACCAACTTACTTTGTATAACTCGAAAGTGCCAAAAATCATCAATAGCAACATGTGACGTTGAGTTCCACTATTCAACACAAAGGGAGTGTCTAGACACTAAATTCTTGTCGCTGAAAGCGGAAAGCGAAAAATAGATTAAAACAGATAGTTTCTGAAAATGCGTATTTTAAATTTCTCAAACAAACACAATATATTATTTTATTTTTCTTCATTATAATTACTCATATAGGGTAAACACTCCATATAGCGTAGTATAACATTTTAAAAACAAAAAACAGCTTCAATCTGTTTAATAGTATTAAACCACTTCGTTCCCCACTTTCCGCCCAATTTTGTGACTATGCGTGTTGAGTACTAGGAATCAACATCGCGTTTTATCATTTTACCTGCGCGAAGGAATGAAAAGAATACATTCCTCCGGGTGGAAATCGAACCCACAACCATCATCTCACAGGCAGACGCCGTGTCGCTGCGTCACGACGGCCTCTATAATATTTTAACTATGCATATGCTTTAAATTCGTAGATCCATTGTCTGTTCAAATCGTGTCACGCAATTTTATCTCTTAATTGGCTAGATGTTGTAACAATTATGATCAGATTGAAATTGTAATGGTAGATTTAAATCAATCTACATATTTTTATTATGTCTTTCTTAATTATTATTTTTTTTGCCTAAAGCTAAGTTCGTTAACTAAACAACATTCGTAAATTCGTAGAGACAAAGTTAAATTTGAACGATGGTTGAAATGTTATTTGAACTTTTAATTGTAATTTTATATTGAAGATATATGTAAACGTTAATTAATATTTATTTCAATATTAGAAAATATTATATATGTAATAAAATATTTTTATGTCAATACTATATTATAGTCAATGCAATGCCTTGAGGATCCCAAGGAAAGCGGGGAACGGAAATCTTAATTCTTAATAAGAACGGAGTTTCTTAACACTGCTATGTCCATGTTATGCAGAGGGAACCTCCCTCTGCATAACATGGATATACCAGGGTGTCCAGAATACAGCGTAAAGAATTAGAGGTTGTCTTGGCGCAGAGTTAGGCTAGGCTAGGATTCCTCTGTCTAGTTTAGTCAGGAAGCTAAAAAAGCTGTTTGAGAGAAATTATATTTCTTCGTTTTTTTTCGTTTAAGATACTCCTAATAACAGTAGTTAAATGTTGAAAATTTAAATAAATGCTTAAATTTTTGCCCAATTTAAAAAAAAGTAAATAAAGTAGGTAAAATTCTACAACGACTGTGTCACTCGAACCGAAACGGATCTGAAACGTCCGCGAACCGAAACTTTCACAAGTATTCAACAACCATTGCGTTTTTATAATGAAAAAATTCAAATTAACGTCAAAATAATCATACATCTTAATTTATGGAACATGTTTTGTGAATTTCGTAATACATTACGTACATAGAGTACCTATCATTATCCTTTATAAAAAGATTCAAGCGATTATATATTCTATATCTTAGTAATAAAGTGTCAATTTCTACATGTGAATATATTATTTGAGGGACTTGTATGTGTGTACCTACTATTGTATAGAAAGTTGCTCCAAAATCATGCATGACAACGTTACTCAATAAGTAAACTAGAAAAATGTAGGCCAATATAATGTTTAGCGTAAAATAATTCATAATTACATCTTTTTAGTTTATACGCTTACCGTTTTTTACATACACTATTCACAAAAATTTAGTACAAAATTTGAATGGAATCTGAAATGTTTCCTCAACACGTTATAATTACTAAAAATTGATATAGCGAAATAACAATTTTTTGTTTCAGCAAATGACTCACTTGTTGGTAGCGGTCTAAAATTTAGAAAGTTGATTTAATGATCGCATTAAGAAAAAAAAACTCAATATTTGTTACAACATCACATTCCTTTATATAAACTTTTTATCCTGTTTCAGTGAAAAGAAAATAAAATCAGGTCTTTTATAATTTGAAATTCCCAACAAATCTTGCTAAAGATAATTTTAATATGTTTATAATTCTAAAAGACCAGTCGTGGGTTACAAAGTATGACTGTAAACGCGACTGGTTATGGGTTCTTTCACTCGAGGAAATTAAATATTTATTTAAATGTATATTTCTCTTTCTTCGCTCTGGTGTCAACTGCCATTCAACACGCAATGCCCCTAGAATTCAGCGAAAAGTGGGCAATGGAGTGTCTTAACACTAGATTCCCTCTGCCTACCCTGCCGTGTGCGGGATACAGCGTGAAGCTGATTTATTTATTTTACATATAATTATTATAAAATCGCTTCCTTTCTTCACTCTCTGTTATTATAATTTTTTTATAAATATTGTCCCTATATACAATTCAATTTACCGACAAATAATAACATATGAATTCATAAAATATAATAATTCAATCCGTATTTGTATAATATTAGTTTGTGGTCAGCCTAATACAGGAACAAATGGAAGTAATCAGCGGAGACAGCTTAAAGTAATGATACTCTTATTCATAGGGATGTAAGAATAAAATTCACTTACGCGGTGATGCTGTAGACTTCTTCATAATAGGGTATCTGAACACAATGGCTTTAGGGTAGGTGTTCAGAGAGCTGCTCTTCGCAGCTATATAGCGTATGTAGCTTCGAATATATAAAAAAAATATTATTTTAATGGAAATATGGATAAATAAAGATACCACTACTTGACCTTTATACTTCTATTTCCTTAATCATAATTTTAATTATTAAGAAATAAAACATATATATATATATATATATATATATATATATATATATATATATATATANTATATATATATATATATATATATATATATATTATATGTACACAAAATTATAGTAACATATGTGTAAAATTAAATAGTCAAGATTATTTTAGTGTTGTTAATATATATATTTTTTACTTAACATAAATTTGTTATAGTTGGAGTATTTATATATTTGAGGCCAGTCGTGGCGCAGCGGCACGAGGTGTGACTGTAAAACCGACTGTTTGTGGGTTCGAAGAGATGAAATATTTACTTAAATTTATATTTCCATTTCTTCGCCCTAGTGTCGAGGCTAAGCGCGGCGTTGAGTTCTGCCACTCAACACGCAATGTCACCAGAATTTGGCGGAAAATGGGGAACGGAGTGTCTTAACAGTAGGTTCCCTCTGCCTACTCTACCGTGTGCGGGATACAGCGTGAAGCTGATAATATATATTTGCAAAGAAAAGAGAAATAAAATATTAATTGATTTCGTTAAATTCCCATTTACACAAAATAAATTAAATTCACTACTCGCAACGTATATCATGGTAGCACAGTGCACAACAAGCCTTACAGAATCAATCACATACTTCCACGAAGATAACGGACCTCACCGGCGTCTTTTGTACTTTCTTTTTTATTTTATAATTAAGCAGTTTATTGCAAACAGTCTTATCACGCAGTATCAAACATGTGATGTCCGGATATACTATTAGGGAACTTAATTGCTATTTTCTCTCAATATAAGTTTGCATCGAGAATGAGGAAAACTAAGATATTGGTCACTATTTTTTACCCCCAAAAAAGAAGTGTTGTGTCTGTATCTGTATGTGTGCCTGTGGCATCGAAGCTCCCAAACGGATTAGCTGATTTTGATATAGTTTTTTTTATTTGAAAGGTGGTTTAATCGATAGTGTTCTTTTTTTTCTTGAGCTATGACTCATTAAATATGTATAGCCATTTGAAAATTATCAGGATTTTGTGTCAGAGTTTTTAATTATCAATTATTCTCCTCTGATTTTATAATATTTACAATAGTTTTAGATATATTGGAATTATTTGAAACATAATATTATTCAATCATAATTACAGTAATTAAATGCTTAGATTAAGATTTTTGACTGAACCTACTATATTAGTTATGAAACATAAAGTACTCTTAATGTAAGAAAAGATACAGTAGCGCAATGTAATATAGAACTTGAACTTTGAACTCACTTGTTTCTAGCTGTCAGTATGATCGGTGTACGCAGGAGCGCTGTCTGTCAGTAAATCGTTGAACTAAAAAATATATTTTCTGTTATATTTTTTGCGCTATAAAAATTACTATAAAAAAACTTATTAAAAAATGTTCACATTTTAAACACACTATTTTTTTTTAAATTACAAAAATGAATTTAAATTATAATATTATTTCTCTTAATAAAACAATTGAAAATGTAAGCTGTGATCTTATTCGCAAGTATAAAGCTATCATAATATTTACTAGTAACTAATATTTCATGATATAAATTATAACATATATGGGTTTATGATTTCAGTGCCACAAATTCTTAAAGGTCTTGGATATGTCTCTGATAATATGTACTATTGTTATATTTTATATTAGGAAAAGTTTTATTATTAATTAAAAAGTATGTTGAACAGAATTGAGTTCTAAATTACTTATTTAAATTTACTATAATAATAAACAATGGAAAACCACATAATTTTGTCAGAACCAATTCTCAAATTACTATAATAATACGAATTTTCAATGCATTCCGATGTCTCAAGAAAATCAACATTCAGCCGAATAGTATTCAGCCAATATTAGTTATACGAAGGTACAGGCTTAAAATTACAATAGATACTCATTTATTTTTATTGACTTTATTTCATGAAATATATATTAACGTGTTAAAAATATATATATTGTGACTGTTAGAAATATAGTACATTATTTTTAATAAAAAATCAGCTTCACGCTGTATCCCGCACACACCGGGGTAGACAGAGGGAACCTAATGTTAAGACACACCGTTCCTCACTTGCCGCCTAGATCTGGAGGCATTGTGTGTTAAGTGGCGGAACTCAAAGCCGCGCTTTGCCTCGACACCAAAGCGAAGAAATGAAAATATCATTATAAGTAAGTATTTCGTTTCCTCAAGTAGGGATCGACTCACATCAGTCGATTTTACAGTCACACTTTGTGCCTCTGCGCGATGACTGGCCTCATTTTCTTTTTATTCGTAACCGATATAATGCAAGGTGGACAAAAACAAAATAAATAAAAACAAAAAAAAATATTTTTTCACTTTCGAATAACTTAGTAATGTACGAGTACATATCGACAAAAAATCGGATTTACACTCACTAGAGCAGGTTTACACATTAAGCCACCGATTTTATTACTTTTTTCCTCTTACGAAATTAAAAGCTACCCAACGCACAACTACAGCAGAAAAACGCTAATTTTAATTAAAAGTTTTCCTCCAAGTGAAATCATCAGTGAAATTATGAATTACGAGATTTCTTCATTTACTACCATCTAACATGCGGTCGACGAATCTAGGCCGCCCTAATTTAGGTTTTCTAAACTTTTGCACATTGTTCACCCCGAAACAAAATAATCAAAAGTAAGTGAATCAAATCTGCGAAGCCATCTGCAGCTAGCTTCAGAGAGGTCACGACTCGTCGATCGTACTGTATTCCTTTTTGAGGGATAGACACTGAAAACGGTTCTGTTAAACTATTATTTCTATATATATGGTATTATATATATATATACATATATATATATATATATATATATATATATATATATATATATATATATATATATATATATTATAAGTTTTGAAATTTACAATATTCCAATTCCGTAGTCAAATAAGTTCTATTATCAGTTTACGCGCACGTGCGCACACGATTATCCCAGTGACCCGGGGACCCGCTACTTATTGTCCGGCGACCGCTCATAATAGATACGGAGATATTGCCTTTCTCTTTATATATACATAATAATATTTAGTTTAAATATATTTATATTAATAATATATTAAATAAATAAAATAAATCAGCTTCACGCTGTATCCCGCACACAGCAGGGTAGGCAGAGGGAAGAGCGTTCCCCACTTTCTGCCGAATTCTGGAGGCATTGCGTGTTGAGTGGCAGAGCTCAACGCCGCGTTTAACCTCGACACCAGAGCGAAGAAATGGAAATATAAATTTAAGTAAATATTTCATCTCCTCGAGTGGGGATCGAACCCATAATCAGTCGGTTTTACAGTCACACCTCGTGCCGCGGCGCCACGACTGGCCTCAATATATTAAATAATATATTAATTTATGTATAAGTTAAATCAGCTTCACGCTGTATCCCGTATATAGCAGGGTATGCAGAGGAAACGTAACGTTAAGATACTCTGTGCCCCATTTTTCGAAGAACTTTTTGAAGCATTACGAGTCGAGTAGTGAAACTCAACGCCAGGAACACCTTGATGCCAGAGCAAATAAATTAAACTATTAATAATAATGGAACCCACAACCGCCGCGTTACAGTCAAACCCTTGTATGTGCCACGTCGGTTTAATATAAGTTAAATAATATACAATATAGTTAATAATCAAAATGAAATATATAAAAAACTACTAGAAGCTTATATTATTATCTATATATTATATGTTTTTCTGGTTAAATTAAGCACTGCCCAGCACGCTAAGTATATTCTTAAAATGAACGCAACATTGGGAATAAAATCTGTATGATGCGGGATATGCATGGGAGAATTTTCATTGGATAGCCAAATTTTAGCCTTTGTGGTATGGGCGTAGAGCTTTGAGTTGAGCTTTTAAGCAGTAAACAAGAAACACAGATTCAAACCCTGTTTTTCTGGAAGGGACGATCTTTTTGGGGGAGCTGTTTTTATCCAATACAAAATATAAAAATGTAGTTGCCTTGAAATGGGTGACTTTCAGGTCAGTCGTGGCGCAGGGGCACAGCCAGTGTGACTGTAAACGCGACACGTTATGGGTCCGACTTCCACGAGGAAATTAAATTATTCAATATTTTTATCTCTCTGCTCTGGTGTTAATGAGTTGGCCACTTAACACAAAGAATTCTTACAATTTGCATTCAGAATTTAAAGGAAAGTGGGAAGCAGAGTTTCTTAACACTATGCTCTCTAGTCTCTAGCCTACCCTGCTAGTGCGTGATACAGCGGGAACCTAAAAAAAATATAAGTAAATATTCAAACCGGATGTAAAGCAAGTAATAATCGCGAAAGAACAGACCGTCAGTGTTAGGTAGTTTATAGATCAAATTAGGTTATTTTTATAACAGAAAATTGTTCGCCAGTAATAAACTTATAAAGCATTAAATGAAATCTATTCGTATTTTATTACACTCAACTGATTGGAGAATTCCGAACATGCTGATGTTGTAAACACATTATTATCTTTTACTGTTTGCGTTTAACTGTGTAATTGATTGTTCTCTTTACCTATTTTCTTTTTTTTTTATTTAAAAAATTTTATTGCTAGACATAGATAGAAATAAAAAAATAGAACAAAAGAATATATGTATAATATTTTAAAATTGTTTTGTTATAAAATATCGATTTTTTGCAATAAAAGAAATATAGTTGTATTCCGAGTACATATATTTTGTTCAATACATTCAAATGTGATTAGGCAAATAGAATTCTTATTTCTAGACGAAGTGGCAATATGCAGGCACCCCGCCATCTTGCCGCGGGCTATACAACCAATTGGCGCGAGTTCTTTCAAAAATTGGCGTAATTTTTTTCTCTATTCATTTATTTGTTGTATTGTATTCATTCAGCCAGTTATTAAAAAAGTATTTATTTAAAAAAAAGTAGCTAACACCATTAAAATAAAATAATATTTTACGTATAATTTAATACTAACTACCTCTATACCTACGTACATATTCGATATATATACATATTTTTGATAGATCCAAATCATGTCCACATCGTTTCTTTTTAATTTGCTTATTTGTTTGTTTAAATAAATTAGAAAATACAATTATATCTTTACATTACATTTACAAAATCATATCATATAAAGGCCGTAGTGGCGTAGTGGCACGACGTTTAACTATAAGCACGAGACTAGTGTTTAGTAGGTTCATTTTCACCCGAGGGAATGAGGTATTATTATCATTTTAATAAGTCTGGGAGGAGCGTCGGCAATGAAGTGATTTAACACTGCATGTAGCTTAAAGCTCATCATATATCTATACATTTAAAGAATTGTTTTGATTGAGATCCTTGATTCTATATCTGTGCCTATATGTTATATAATATCTAATATGTCCCAATAGCCGGAGGCGCAATGCACCTACAGAAGGGTGACTAAATAACGGATATTGAACAAAAGTGAATGAATTAGGAAAACCGTTTCGTACGCAATGTTTCCAGCCCTACTATTTTCTATATAGAGAGTATAAATCACCATTGCAATATGAGCTACTCATAATAAATACAAAGTCATCATATTTTTATTTCTTTTCTATTTTAATCCTTACTTAGCTTAACATCTACGCATTGCACTTCTGGCAGAAAAACTCCACACAGTTTTATAATATTTTTTGTAAGATCTTCGGAAATGTTTATGGAATGAGCAACAGACAGCAGGGTAGGTAGACGGAACTTGAGAAGCTAGTGTTGAGACACTCCATTCCTATTAAGACACTTCCGTTCCCCACCTTCCTTCCCCTTGACCTATCAAGGAAGATGTACAATTTTTTTTTCTTTTAATCTAGCATCTTTAAGCATTTCTATCATGTACTATTATTACTATTGATTTATTATAATTAACCAATAGGTTTAATTCAAATCATCAATATTGTTTACTTATAATTTATTTTATTTCCCATCGATTCTTCCTATTTTATAATTAATATTTACATGCGCAAAGAAAGGGAAAACTAGTAGTATTCTATATAATAGTGTTCCAATCACCACTTTTACATTATTAAATTTTCTGCTCAGCCAAGTGCTGTCACTTGCATGTTTTGCAGCATACAGACACATCCAACTACACATATCTATTTCCATACAAATAAAGGCTACTTTACTAACAAATATGTAATATCTAATTTGATCATAGTACGTAAAGTTAGTTATACACTCGAATGATCGCCAATCGCAATGCGTTTGCAGTACCTACTAATTAATAATCGCCTTGGGGTGGGGTTTGAGTTTAACAACGGTTCTCGATAATAAATATCATACTCACTGTTTAATCTTTGTAATTGTTATTTATTAAAATAATAGTTTTAATATATGATTAAAAAAATCTTTGAACATTAAAAATATCTCACAAAAGTAGGTTCGTTAAACAGATTAAATCACCATCAACAATATGATGTAGTATAATGAATTGCAATATGCACTAAAACCATAAAATCATTTAAAGAGCAAAATAAACAATTTTAAACAAAAAAAAACCCTAGAAATATAAAAAATAAAAACACATAGTACTTTCTTAAAGGGTCAACTGTCGAGTATCGATAGTATCCCGGGAGCACCGCCCTCGGCAGTCACTGGCGGGCACGCGACGCGCGCGATCGTAAATATTACGCAAGGTCGAGTGAAAAATCGAGTTAAATGTTGTAAACACCGTGAAATGTAGTGAAAATTTGTTATAAATATTTTTTTAAAAAAAGTATAATTAATTAGTGATATCATAATAATATTTATGCACAAAAGTAAAACAATTTTAACACTTGAATATTTATAATTATAACAATATTTTTTTTTTTTTTTGAATGCTACAAGCTTTTTTTTGTTTAAATATACAGCTTTTATTTATATTTATCTAAAAGTTGATAATATTTTTGCAATACATTGTGAAATATATTTATATAAAGCTTGTGGTGATATACATAATTTTTCAAGTTATCTAAAGCAAGAATTTGTACATACGTATTACATATTGAACTATGTACGAAATTATAATTATGATCAACAGCCACAGTAACGGTATTACAATGTAATGCCAAAAAGTCAATTAACAGAATACTCTTAAAGTATGTTCATAAAAAAATATTCCGTTACAAAAAGCATTGTAAAACAGAGCCTAAACGATTTTTGTTTTAATCATTTTTTCATCTGCGAGAGCATCGATTATGATCACCGTGTAAAATCGATTTTACCACGTTATTTGCATAATAAAATTTTAATAAACATTAGAAATGCTCATCGATGCTTAATTAGTTTTAGTTATGAAGATGCTGATGTTGATTTTTGATGTTAGGAACTAGACCTCTAATCTTTAACGAAACTAAAAAATATCGTGCTACGATTGTTCTAAATGCACTGTCAGGTAATTTTGACTGTAACAATGGTTGTAGATTTAAATTATACTTGTTATATGGGAACTGTATAAGAATATTTTCATTTTTTAGTTAGACTTTGGGTTCCACCGTCTAACACGCATTGTTTTTAAACATACTGGTAACGGAGACAGAATGATGACTTGACGGGACGCTACTATCCGTCCGCTCGTAAAATATAGAGACACTTAGAAAAAATCGACACGAATTTTAATCGAATATTGATTGCACAAAATCTTCCAATACCTCGAATCTTTTGGCCGATCCAATCTATTTACTACAATTTTATAGCATAATTAAAAAAATCACTAAATCTGGTACACACGTGTGTCAAAATCGTTATAATACCATAGATTATTCAATATCAGAGCAAATTGTTGTTAGTTAACATCGGGGCCGGTAGTCGACGAGCTTCGTTCGAAAGGTGGCAATTTGAGAAGTAATCACTTACTGATCGTTGCTGGAAACGTCCGCCTTTTAAGGGGCTAGTAATTATCGAATATTCAGATAAAAAATTTACATATCTACATTTTTTTTTAAACTTTCACGAGCTCGTACTTCAATGAACGTTGAAGGAATTGGATTTAAAGTGGATTGAATAAGTGCTTAAAGTGTGATAAGGTTGTGCTTTAAAAATTTTATATTTTTTGTGTGAAGACACCAAAACACTGGCGGTGGCGTACGTGGATTTATCCAGCGTGATTGAGGTGCAGGTAATGAATACAATTTATAATTAAATGTCATTATGGTTCACGTCATGTCAACGAAATTTTTTTAAACAGAAATATTTTTTAAGTATTTTAGTTTAGTTCTTACTTATTTTGAAATGATTATTTATTTTTAATTTTTTTTTGGCCAAAACCAAGTTTTAAAAATTAAAAGATATTATGGTCTGAATGTAAAGTATACGTAGGTATGTCCTAATTGTCAAAAAGGTCTGATATTGTTTTTCTGAAGAAAGTGGCTTTAAATCAATTATTCTATTGTTGGCATTAAACAATATATGAATTAACTAAACAAAATCAAATTAGCTTCACGTTACATTTCTTCGCTCTGGTAAAGCACGGCGTTGAGTTCCGCCACTTAACACGCAATGCCTCGAAAATTCAGCGGAAAGTAAAATACACAGCGTGAAACTGAAGAAGAAGATAAACAAGTTAATAAAATTTTAAAATATTATAAAACATGCAATCTGTACATGGGCTCTATCGTAATTAAATCGTTAATAAATTATATTTACTTTACAAGTATATTTTATATTCGTAGTAAATAAATAATTAATTAAAGAATCATAAGCTACGGCCATTGAATGATTAATACCAATAAGCTCTCACGGATAATAAAATGAGTAAACATTTTCTTTCGGCGTAATATTACCTATACTGATATCAAAAGCTGCACGTTTGTCCCGCGTAGCAGGCGGGAACTGTTTCCGACTTTCCACCCAAATTTCGAGGCTGCAGAACTCAACGCCGCGCTATATTTACCAAAAATGGTTGTCAATAAAAGTAAGGAAGCAAGATTTATATAAATATGAAAGTATGCTTTTTCTCAAATATTTTTGAAATTTTACATGTAAAAACTTTTTACCGTACAATTAAGTAACATTATTATTGGGCTCTATCATAAACTTACCTAAGAATACCGAAACTATTAAGTTATAAACTTTCAAATATTTATAAGTAACCAAATAATATGTATATATATATATATATATATATATATATATATATATATATATGTTTATTTTTATAATTTGAGCAAATTTTATTGTTAAATATTATACTATTTAGCATAATAAATTAAATAACATTAAGCGATCATTTTTCACAATAAATAATAAGCTATAGAAATTACCAGCAGCCATCATTATTTTGTCATCGAACACCAATTGACGAATAGTGTTGGCACATTTCGTATGTTAATGAGACTTACATACTTTAATATACTGCATTGTAATAGAGCTATTACGCATTCCGATAGTGATTGATTAATTTAGATGTATAACAGTGAATTAAATGATGTATCGATATCGATGAAATGTATCGATATCGACTATTGACAGCACTATAATAATGAGATGAGTTTCATTTTATAAAATATATTTAATTGTTTCTGGATAATGGAGACCAAAATGGAAACCAAAAGCTAACTACATTTTTTGTTGTATTTCGTACATAAATATATAACTAATAGTACGGTAGCATATAGAACAATCATATTAATTGCGATTTACATATAACTTGTCAAATCTTTTATATTTATTGTCAGTTATGTCACTGACTACATTAAGATAAGGCATGCACTCTCTCACATGTCGAGTTGTCGGCTATAAAAATCTGACCTAACACTTAATGACGGCAACAAAACAACTTAGATACTTATATATCTTTTACAATATCCATTAAAACCTATTATTTATTAAGTCAAATATTTAATAATCAAGTCTAAATTTGAAACTAATTTCAAAATATAAAGTGATAGTATAATCTATATTTATCATTACTTTATTAATGAGAAAACTTCACACACATTATAAATTATGCTAAATAGTATTTATTGGCAACTAGTCACTGGTCACGGTTTCTCCTGTCATTTTTCAAATTGCACAACATTATTAATAATAATCACAGTCTTCATTTGAAAAAGACATTCTACAAACATTATTATTTCATTACATAATAAATTTGTAATATTTTCTAATTTAAACCATTGCTTATGCGAAATTCATAAAAGCTCATTGTAAGCTTTCCTGTGAAATACCGTAACAGATCAACGTACATACAAATTTACTTTAAAACCTTACCCGAAATATTGCTAACGTTTTTTGAAGATTTTTAAATTGTAATCCACACTTAGGAAAGAAAAATACTTATTTAGAAAAAATTGAACGTAGCGAGATTGGGAACTCGCGCCTCCTGGAAACCGACCAGGTTTGATGGGTTTCCAGGAGGCGTGGGTTCGAGTTCCGCTACGTTCAAATTTTTATACATTTTCTAAATAAGTATATTGCTAACGTGTTTATATTTGCAATGTCACTAAATGTACTATTAATTATATTCTAATGTATGTCAATGTGAATATGTCAAACCGTCATTAGACACAGAGAGTAAATAAATCTTATCAAAATCAGAACAGTTACGACACAGCATTTTAAGTGGTATAAGCTATAAAAATTACTGGTTTCCAATCTACGTTCACTTAATTATTATAATTAGTTTAATAATATTTTTTGGCATATTTAATATAATTTCTTGTATTCAAACCACTGTGCAAGTGGAAAAAATACGCATGGCTAAATAACAGATTTACTAATAAAGCTAAATTAGATAATATTTTGGTTTCTTTATTTTATATAATCGATTATTTAGTCAACATTATATAATTAAACTGTGTACAGTGAGTTATTTACGGATAAAAAGATATACCTATATAGTGATATATATGTAAAAAAGGGGAGCCTGGGCCTTGAATTTAAGCTAACAAAAGATTAAGCTGAAAAAACTAAAAAAATATTTTTACACAAAAGATCTAAATATGTAATCTATGGAGGTGTATATTGGACACATATAATTTGCCGCCTTCAATGAAGCCTTTTTTCCATTGCCAATACCAATAATTTAAAACAAAATAATGAATCAGCTAAATCAAATTAAATTCAATTAGGCTTCTACTAGCCACTTTTCAATATACACAAATAATATGTGCCCTTATTATTTATGTATATTGAAAATTGGCTAGTAGAGGTCTAATTGAACACAAAGTATGTCTGTCCATACCACGCTAAGTTACCACCAGAATTCAGAATGCAGTTCAGCTGAGAAAAGTCTACAAGAAACTCAACAGTTGATCTTTTAATATTTAATAATGTATTGTATTATAGTAAAGTGGAAGAGTTTGTTTGTTTGTCTAAACGCTATGAACTATGTAACTACTAGATGGATTTTTTTGGGATGAAAGTTACAGGCCTCAGGCTATAATATTATTGTATAATTCTTAATTAGCCTTAACTAAATAATAATAATAATAATAATAAAGGCCATGGACTTGCTTTAGGCTTAGTCAAGTTCAGTACATTGCTACAAAAAATTTCAATTTCATTAACTATAAAAAGGCCGCGACTTCACTTATAAGTAAGCCACAATATAGCATTTATTGATAAAAAATAATTAAAATCGAATATTTTATAAATTAATTCAAAGAGTATGTCTGTGATTTCAAAATAACAAGCTAACTATAAAAAATCGGAGGACGTCTCAAGCTTTTTCTGAAATTCAGGCTTAGCTTAGCCAGAGCCCTGTCATCTGATACTTCACTTGAACTAGCGCCTTTAATACCAAATGACGCTCCCAGGTAATAATAATAAAATGTATAGTTACAAATGTATAGCACTACAGATTTTTTCCTGAACTAGTACTGTACATGCCAGCTGCCAAATTTCATAATTCTAGGTCAACTGGAAGTACCCTATTAATTTTGATTCCCTCTGTAGTATCGAAATACACATTTTTTGCTATAAAAACGGCCATATTATTTTTTTAAATAAAATGTAGAAACACATTTTTTTCAAGCAATCATAGGGCCGTAGATGTATGGTTTCTCTACTCGATATCTCCAAGCATTCCTGAGATAGAGACTCTTGATAGATAGACAGACAGACGGACAATAAAGTGATCTTATAAGGTGTGATCTTATAACTCCTACTAAAAAAATTAAAAAAGTGATCTTATAACTACTACTAAAAAAATAAAAAAAATAATTATTATACTTGTTTACAATAAATATATAATTCTTCCTAAATGCAGAAAATTATCATTGTGGAGAATGTTATTTATGTATAAATGTTATATTGAATCTACCATTTGTTATTTTATGTGTAGCACAAATATAACAAACTTAACGTAAATATAATAATTCTCAGTCCGTTCTGTGAACAAGTTGTGTCTAGAGCTACCCGTTTTAGTTTTCACTACACATCCGGTGCACATAAAAATTATCTGAATATAATCATTATTAACGAGTGCAGACATTAGACAAAAAAATAATAACATTCCGTCAAATTCTTGAGGCATTGCGTGGTGAACGTGGAACTCAACGTAGCGCTTTGCCTCATTAACAGAAGAAAAGAAAATGTTAAATGTTTCATTTACAGAGTAGGAATCGAACCTACACCCGTCGCGTTTACAGAGCCACGCTTGTGCTCCTTAACCGGATCTATATATTTTTTAAGAAGACTTGGTTCACATTGACATTCCATAAGGGTACAGTTGAGTTCGGCTCTAACTATAATAAAATTGGACTAAAAGTGAAGATGAAAGAGATATTGAGTTTTCACCATCTTTTATGCGTGATTTAGAAGATGAAAGTTTTATTTAAATTTAAACTATAATAAATTTTAAATTAAATTATTAATATTATGTGAAAAATATTTGTAGGTAAGATTCATACAGACAGTACAGTTTACAGCAGAATTTAGAATCATGTCTCATATTTAAAGACAACAAGTCAACAAAGCAACAAATTTATGTTATCAAAATGAATTATACTTATTCTAATTATATATAAAATTTGAAAAAATATACAAAGAAGTGGATTTTCTTTTAAACTTGATATATATAATGTCTTACGTCTACTTGATTCTAAGAAATAGTGTTCGAAACTCGATATTTGGCAATCGATCCAATTTCGATCACAACCCATTACATTTAATGTTAGTTCAAATATAAATTTAGGCGTTGATGATTGAACACATAAATCTTATATCAAATTGCTACTTAAGAATTCATAAAAAAAGTAAACTGAATAACGGTCCCCCGTTGAACGTGTAGAGATTATTTTAAAAACGAAAGTAAATCAAACTTGCTTTTTAATTTCATAAAGACGATCTAATTGCAGTTGCAGTGGAACTTCTATTAAAATTTAAACATATAATATATATTTTGTTATTTTATATTTATAAAAATATATTATATTAAAAATTATAAACATATGGGCTTAGTTAATTTGTTTCTCAGTTGAATTATATAGGCTAATTCAATTGTAACGGGAAATCAACTAGCAGATAAAGGGGTTTTCAGTGAAAAAAATAAGTTATGTTTATATCTTATATTAAATCAGCTTCACACTGTATCCCGCACACACCAGGGTATACAGAGGGAACCTAGTGTTAAGACACTCCGTTGCCTACTTTCCGCCGAGTTCTGGAGGCATTGCGTGTTGAGTAGCGAAAATTAACGCCGCGCTTTGCCTCAACACCAGAGCGAAAAAAAGAAAATATAAATATAAAAAAATATTTCACTTCCTCGAGTGGGGCGAACCCACAACCAGTCGATTTTACAGTCACACTTTGTGCCCCTGCGCAACGACTGACCTCAATTTTATATTAAAAATATGTATATCTTATATAAAAAAATATAATATTAACATTAACTAGGTAATATACATGAAATGAGATATATTAGGACCTTGAATAAGTTCTCGAAAGATGGCGTTGCGGCACTCTGTGCATGGAATTTCGTACGGAAACGAATCACCAAAGTAGTACTATATGTAACCTCAAATTATAGTAGAATAGTGTTTACTACAGTGTCAACTACATATTTATTTTCCCTTTGTGAAAATGTGTACTTTTGTGCCAAATAAAGTGTTTTTGCGGGGAATTTTATTGCACTGCTTTATTCAGAAAAAATCTGCAGCAGAAGCACACAGAATTCTCGTTGAGACAATGCTTTGTCGAATACAACGTGCAGAGACTGGTTTAGGCGCTTCAAAAGTAATGATTTTGACCTTGAAGACAAAGAGCGTTCTGGAGCACCGACAAAATTTGAAGACAAAGAATTGGAGGCATTGGAGGCAATTGCTTGAAGAACATCCATGTCAGACGATAGTAGAGATCGGGAAAACGTTACCAGTAGATGCGTCAACAGTTTCAAAACGTTTAAAAGCGTTAAGAATGATCGAAAAGCAAGCATTGGCAAGGGCATTGGGTGCCGTATGAGTTGAAACCGAGAGACGTAGAACGACGTTTTCTCATGTGTGAATTGTTGCTTCAACGGCAAAAGAGAAAAGGTTTTCTGCACCGTATCGTCACTGGGGATGAAAAGTGGATTACTACGACAATCCAAAGCGAAAAAAATTATTTAAAAGAAAAAGCAGGGAGTAATTTATTACGTGCTGCTTAAACCTCATGAAACTATCACGGGAGTTTAAGCGAGCAGCGCTTCCATTCTTTTGAAGAAGCCGAAAAATGGCTTGATTCCTGGATTGCCTCGAAAGATGAGTCGTTTTTCCGACGGAGGATTCAATTGCTACCAAAGAGATGGGAGAAAGTGGTCTCTAATGATGGACAATACTTTGAGTAATGTCATTGTAAGCACATTTTTAAACAAAAAAAAAACAGCGAGAACTTATTCCTAATACAATACATACAATGAAAGTTATGAAGGAATAAGTCATTACCTAATGCTATCATGGATGTAGACACCAAATTAATTTTACACTTATTACTCACACAGAATAATTCAATATCCGAATCAAAGATTCACAAAAACCTTTTAATGTTAATTTATTTACTAAACGCAACGCGCCGGGACACAAACGTAAGACTGTAGATAAAGCGCGGCGTTGAATTCCGCCACTTAACAAGCAATGTCTATAGAATTCAAAGAAATCTAAACGGAACATATTCATTACAAAACTAACAGCATTATTGCTTATAAAGCTAATAAAATTAAGTATAATTTGAATATCGCGTGCATTCATCTCACATTTTAATTTTGAATCCATCATACTTTTATCTATTATATTTCTTAAGATATAAATCAAAGCATTTTATTTTCAATTGGATTCAAAATACATTCAAATTGTTTGTTTAATTTTACCTACATTTTATAACCAACCATTTACTATTTTATAACCAAATACTATTACTTATGCCATAATTTAGGATAAATATCTTAAATTGTTTGTATATTTTTCTAACTTTAAACAAAGTTTATTATAAAGTATTAATTAGGCAGATAATTCACAGCAATGGAAAAACCAACCGCGGCGTTTAGTTTCGCTTTTCTTCGTACTTTCCGTCAAGAAGACGAAAAAACTAAAAACGAAAAAAAAACAGTAAAATGACACATAATTAAATTCTGCCAACAGACCCTGTATCTGTATAATTGTATATAACAATATAACAACTAAACTAAACTACATAATATACATCAGAACTCTTGTTTTTATCTCTTATATATAGTAATTAACTTATCCAAAAGGAATTATCTCATAGAATAGTAATCCGACACTCAATTTGTGCGCACAATAGAAGTAACCCAACAACCCGAACAAAGACTTAACTAATTATCATATCACACTATTATAGACTAATTGCTTTTATCGAACCCACTTACTTGTTAATGTCGGATACTAACTAATTAGTTATTAACTCATATTTCATCCAACATTTTAACTGGTTTGATAGTATTAAAAGGAAACAGCTAAGATGACTGACTGACGACTGACTTTCGTTGTAGGAAACTAAATTCAAATTCAAATAATTTTATTCAAAATAACCATGCTTAATTTTTTGAACGTCAAATAATTTATCACCAGTTCAATAAAGTTAATGCCTCAGACCTGAGAAGAACTGACGCAGGAAACTCAGCGGGACCTATATTTTTAAATAAATTTTAAGCAAATACATATTTAATTATCTGTGACAATGATACCTTTGAAACAGACTGGAGCGAGTATTTAATTCCCAAGGCTTGTTATTATTTACAAAATCATTAATTTAGTAATAACCTTTAACACACAATTTTTTTTAAATCGTGATATAGAAAATTCTCTGACGTTTTCTGGGATCCTATTGTAAAAGCGTACACATGACCCATAAAAGAATTACGAATTCGATGCAACCGAGTTACAGGTGCACCAAGATTATGCCTATTTCTAGTGTTAATATTATGAACATCACCAATTTTGGTAAAATTATTAATGTTTTTCTTAACATACATAACATTTTCAAAAATAAGTATAACTAAGAAAACTATGTATATAGTAAAGTAAGCGAACGTGTATTTTGAAACGTTTAAGTTCTACAAATATATAGATGTCACAAGACAATTCTTTACTTATCCCAAAAAATATAAAATATATCAATAAAAAATCAATATGTTTATTAATTTTTGAGGCTTGCAGATTCGTTTCTCACTCGGAGTAGTGAATATATTTAATTTATGTTAATTTCTCCGCGTCTTATAAATTGGGTAATGTTCCCTACCATGCTATGCAATAAAAAAGTGAATCTGCTCTTGTTTTTTTTTTTATTTTAATAATGTTTGTTTTTGTTACCAGGAGCGCCTCGGCGGAGGCGGGCTGGGGCTTAGCGGCGGCGGGTTCCGCGGCGCGCAGCCCTCGCTCGCCGACTTCCAGCCGCCGTACTTCCCGCCGCCCTTCGCGCCCTCTACCCATCCAGCCAGTCCACATCATCAACAACAGGTAGAGACCAATAGTTTTTTAAATTAAATGATTTAATAAAATCCTAATACATAATTTTACTGTTGAAATTCAAACCACTTTTTTTTTCCACCACTATTCAGTCAGATCTTCGATCTCATTATTTCCTGAAAAAATCATATTGATACATTTACTTTAAAGGAAGATATGGCCGTTCATATCGCAAAAAACACTGGACACTACAAAGGGAATCAAAATTCTTATGGTATTTCCGGTTGACATAAAATTATCAAATTTGGTAGCTAGCCAGGTAGTACTAGTTTAAGAAAAAATTTGAAAACTATACATTTGTGGTTAAATTGTAAAATAATAGCCTTCAAAGAGGGAAAAATTTGATATTTAATATCACTACTAGTTTACGCTATTACGCTACTAGTTTAAGGGAGGTATCAAATGAAAGGGTAAGACTAAGCTAAGCTTGAATTTCAGAAAAAGCTCGAGGGCCTCCAATTTTTGTCCGGTTATTTATGTAGTATTATCAAATTGAGGCCGTCGTGGCGCATAGGCTGTGTCTCTGGCGTGGCGTGTGACTGTAACCACGATACTTGTGGAATCCTCCACTCACGGAAATTATGGACCGAAGCGTCTTGACACCAGGTTCCCTCTGCCGAGACTGCTGCAGTATACAGTTAGAAGTTAAAAAAAATATATAAGATAAATCCTAAGTAACCACACAATATTAAAAAAGAGATGTCTTATACGTACCTTTCTTACAGAGCCATGGCATGGAATACAGCGGAGGCGGCGGCGGTGGCCCCGAGTACGCGCAGCACTACGCCCCCCAGCAGCTGTTACCTCGACACCACGGACACCACGAGCCCCACGCGCACTTGCGCCACCATCGCGACCACCATGACGCCATACATTCACACCATGTAAGTTTTACCAACATAGCTTAATTTTAACCTCCGACAAAAACAGAGAATTGTTACAATTTGAGAAGTCTGTGCATATTTGTCTGTGGTATCGCAACTCCCAAATTGATGAACATATTTTGATTCGCTTCTTTATTTGTTTGAAAGATGATCGAGTCTTCTTAGCCATGATTCAAGAAAATCTACTTAATGCTAATTAAACACAAATTGACCTATCTAAGTGGCACAATAAATATAACTCACTTCATGATTTTCTAACAAATCAAACCTAAATACTAAAAATGAATGTGCACACTACGACCATTAACAAAGTTTTCCTATCTAAGCTTCTTTTTGATTTTTTTTAAATATACGCAAAACTTAATTCACATTCGCTGGTGTATAAAATTGATTATGCCAATTTTTCATTTTATCTCAACCAAACTAAATTTCAAATAACAATTTAGTTTGGATATTTAAATAACATAATAATTTGGAGGGTAGAGCCGGTATGCGAAGATTCCTGAGGAGATATGCGGTAGGGTAAATAGTTGCTAAAGACCGTTGCATCGATCGTGTTGAAGATAACAAAATAATAGAAATTATTCTTAGCTAGATAACTATTGCAGTTTATTTAAAGAATATTTAAATTAATCATGATTTAAGATTTAGTAAAGAACAAATACTTACATTTTAAGGAAATGTCTTCAGAGTGTATATTGATTAATTTACGGTAGTATTTATTAAATATAACAAACATTTTAGAGACCAGTCGTGTCGCAAGGGTCTAAAGTGTGATTGTAAGCCGTCTGGTTGTGGGTTCGATCCTCACAATATTTACTTAAATTTATATTTCCATTTCTTTGCTCTGGTGTCGAGGCAAAGGGCGACGTTGAGTTCCGCCACTCAACACACAATGCCTCCAGAATTCGGCGAAAAGTGGGGAACGGAGTGTCTGAACACTAGGTTCCCTCATGATACAGCGTGAAGCTGATTTATTTACTAATTAAAACTACCCCTTCAGAATATTAATATACTTACACATATAGAAAATGAGAATTGGTCCACAAAATAGATACTGTACTTTTATTTTTATAATATCATAAAATTTCATACATCTCCGTCATATCATTTACAATGAAGCAATCAATGAAACGAAAAATATTGACGCAAAATGTGCAGGAAGTTCCAAAGCTATTATGTCCAAACCCAACTTAGCAGATTAGCCCTAATGCTCCGCTTTCGTACACAATACTATGAATGTTAGAAATATTTTCTACTGATATTATTATATTTCGATACTTGAACAGATCGTATGATATCTGAAAGCTGATATTCTACAATTACTTAAGTTAACTATATATATATGTAACATAATTGAAATCTATTGGCTAAATTAACCCCGGATATTGCTTTATATTGAATACTAGCGGACCCGGACGCGGCTTCGCCCGCTTAAACTTTACGAATGCTTATAGATATATTTAGGAAATTGTTTGTGAAAATATGTAACTAATTTAAATTAAAAAAAATATAAGTAAACGTAACCATAGTAAAATATTAATAAAAAACTAAACAAAACCAGCTACATTATTAATAATTTTATCTCTTTCTGTCTTTCTATTTCCCCGAGCTAATATCCAGAATAACTGAACTAATTTTTATTGGACTTTCAGTGATCGATTTTACTGATTTACCCGGGAAAAATCTTTTTACTCGTTTTCCTTGCGCGCGTACATAGATACTATATGAAATAACTAAAGTCCTTTTTACATTAAATATGATAAGTTTTGCGAGCAATATCAAATAAAATCCCAGAAAACTAAAACCACAATTTATTAAGTGTATAACAACGGTATAGATAACCATCCAACCAAGATGAAATAACCAACAATTCTCTCCTTAATACTTAAATAATATTACACCGATGCCGCGCAGGGCCGCAACTTACACCACACCAAGAAATTTATGAAAATCTAACTAATCTGCTCCTCGAATAAGCGAAGAACCAAAGAAAAGTATAAATTAATTATAAACAGCAAATAATTACATAAAAATTAACAGTAGTTCGAAAATGTATGAAAATTTACAAAACCGTCAAAGTCATCTGCCCGTTCGCGTCGGTCATACTATGCCGGTCGTATGCTAGGTTATTTCGAATCAGTGACATCTCCTTAATTATTTATTAGAATGTTATACAGTGAACTATAATTTCAATCTAGATGAAATGCTAAAAGTGACTATTATATTCATTTTCATAAGGATCAATATCAAATTATAGAAAATACATACAACAAAAACCCGATAAATATAAAGTAAATTAATTAAAATGGTTACTTGTTGTTACTGTGTTACTTTGCTCAAGCTTCAGAGATAAATATGGTATGTGTATCGCGGACTTTTTTAAACATTATTTAAAGGACAATATTTTTGTAAAACATTATTTTTATGTATCTCATAAGGTTGAGTCGGCGCACGCCATGTATGCGTTAAGCAAGCTCATTTTGGGTGACGTTTGCTTATAACAACAAATAAACTTTGCAAACCGTTGCTTAGCAACGGTCGGTTGTTATTAACATGGCGGAATAAATTGCCTGTCAAATTGAAAAATATTTTAATATATTAGTATATATCGACAATATTACAAATGTAAGAAAAAAAAGTAACCTATGTTCATCCGAAGATCCTCAAGTATCTCTGTATGAGTATTTTATTACAATTGAATTAGCGGTTTGGCCCTGATTGCGGCACAGACAGACAGACAGACAGACAGAGTTACTTTCGAATTTATAATATAAGTATGGATTTTTAATAATAATAAGATGCGATTTCTTTTAATTTATTAAGTAATTTTTAGATTAATAGAAATTATTAAGATATTACCATATACTCCTTTTTCGGAGAAACCAAGCGAATTTTTTTTTATCATTTGGATTCATTTGCAACATTTAGAATCGGATTCGATAACGCCAAAATTAGTTCAATTGTGATGTTACTATATTATATTTCGGTCGAAAATATCAAACTTAATAATCAAAGTGGAAGTGGATGGAAGTAATCATTATATTATACAACAAGTGGCTCTCGTGTGGCTTCGCCCGCTTCTACGACACGCTCACGCATTCACTTCTTCTCTTGTCAATACTTTCGTAATCTAATAACGTTATCATTTTAAAGAAAATATCCATACATTGATAGCTAAAATTAAAAAAAAATAAATTAGCTTCACGCTGTATCCCGCACACAGCAGGGTAGGCAGAGGGAACCTAGTGTTAAGACACTCCGTTCCCCACTTTCTGCCGAATTCTGGGAGGCATTGCGTATTGAGTGGCAGAACTCAACGCCGCGCTTTGCCTCAACACCAGAGCGAAGAAATGGAAATATAAATTTAAGTAAATTTTTCATCTCCTCGAGTGGGGATCGAACCCACAACCAGTCGGTTTTACAGTCACACTTTGTACCACTGCGCCACGACTGGCCTCAATTGATAGCTAAAGTTTTAACTAATTCAACAAAACACTTATTTTGTAGCAATATTGTAGCATGCAACTCTTTATGTTAAACTGAACTAATGTACAGACAAACAGAGATTTTTTTAAAAAAGCATTGTTTTGGGTTCTATTATATAGAGCCCCTCAATAACATTATCTCTTATGTATCTTCCGTGTATAGACATCCGTTACGATTTTATTATAAATATAGTTTTGTGAAATCATGGCCCCAATATAATTTCATAATAACAATATAAGTTTCACCAAAAGTAAAAAAAAATATATATACTGGCGATTCATACAAACTTATTAGTACTTCAAGTATTCAATATAATTTTAAATATACATTTAAAATTACATAATTAGTACATAATTTTCTATTAAATTTTCTCCACCTTTTTGCTGTACGGATAGCTCACTGTAGTGAATATAATTTGTTTTTAGTTATCACACGGAGGGTTTAGTTATGGCGGAGACAGGCGAGCGGAGTACGGAGCGAGGGAACAGCACGAGCTCGCGTTACACCACGCATTACATTCCACGGATGAAACACAGGTAATCTAGGTTGCCATTTTTATATTATTCATTGAAAATAGTTTTTATTAGTTAGTTTCAATTCAAGAATGTGCGTGTGTAGTGAAGGAACTTAACGCTGCTTTTTGTACTGCCAAGTGATCAAATCTATAAACATCATCATCGTTTACGTTTAGTCATGTATGCAGTCCCACTTCATCTTCATATTTTCGTTAATTGTAGCCTCACACTGTATCCCGCATACAGCTGGGTAGGCTGAAGGAGCCTGGGCTCCTATGTATATGCGGGAAGTCATGTGCCCAGGAACCTGGTGTTAAAACATTTCATATTCCATTAAGACCTGATACCCACTTGCCGCCGAATTCTTGAGGCATTGCATCTTGAGTGGCGAACTTTTTTGTTTATGTTTTATATAATTTTGATCACTTATATTAAAAATATATAATATGTATACCAAACATATTTACCTAATAAATAGTAATTAAACCAAAGCAGATGTTTCATGTATTTATTATAAAAAAATCTCAACTAGTAAAAGTTTTTGTATCGATATTAGACAACAAATATGTCCGTTCGCCAAAAGGAATTTAATAAAGTTCATAAATTAAAACGATCCCTCCTTCGAACCCGACGAGAAATTTCACTCGAGTTTTTCTTAAAGTAACAAATATAGATGTGAAAAGAATTTGTAGCCATATTAAAAATGCATTTTTTTTTCTAGAACGCAGCCATGGACGATACGTCTGGGTTCATGACAGATCTGCCTTTATTAAAAAGTAAGTTTTTAAATATTCTACAAGACGAATATTATATACCTAACATAAATTTAATTTGTAGGGTATCATATTAGTTTATTAATCAATGAATGAATCAGCTTCACGCTGTATCCCGCACACAGCAGGGGGCAGAGGGAACCTAGTGTTAAGACACTCCGTTCCCCACTTTCTGCCGAATTCTGGAGGCATTGCGTGTTGAATGGCAGAATGATTAATACAATTGATTAAATTAATTAATCAATCATATTAATTTATGATTTTTTGAGGCCGGTCGTGGCGTAGCGGCACGAGGTGTGACTGCAAAACCGACTGGTTGTGGGTTCGATCCCCACTCGAGGAGATGAAATATTTACTTAAATTTATATTTCCATTTCTTCGCTCTGGTGTCGAGGTTAAGCGCGGCGTTGAGTTCTGCCACTCAACACGCAATGCCTCCAGAATTCGGCAGAAAGTGGGGAACGGAGTGTCTTAACACTAGGTTCCCTCTGCCTACCCTGCTGTGTGCGGGATACAGCGTGAAGCAATTTTTTTTAATTTTATATTAATTTATAAATCAATTGCAGCATCAGCATAAAATATTCTTATAAATATAACTGAAAAAACTACCAAAAAGAGAAACCTTAGCTAAACTTCACGCTTTATCCCTAGCGGGGTAGTCAGAGATAAAATGTTCATGGAGCGCCAAACGCTACGATTAACCATATATTTTAAAGATAATACAAATAAAAAATGTATTACAACTTCAATCAACTATAACTGCAACAATATGCATTAATAATACTCACTTTAATTAATGAAGGTTTAATACAAACGTCCACATACAAAAGCAGAGACAAACGTAAAACAAGTACGTCTTATTAACTCGCCATTACATCGATGGCCCGCTAGATAAGCAATAATTAGTCATACAGTTATGTATCTGTATCGATTTTTCAGATTAAAAAAAAACTCGATCCCATTCAACCGAATAATCGATTCAAAAAAATAGATACATCGATCAATCATCTGTTTTAAATAGTGTAGGTAGGTCGGATACGGAAATGAAATGCGACTTTATTTAGATAAAAGCTTTTTGTTGATTTTACTGATAACATTTTTTATTTTTCTTCCTTTTTTATTTTTGACTGAGTAAATTTATAAATAATTTTTATATAATAACACTTTAAATATTATTAAAATGAAAGCTAATTTAAAAAATAAGCTATCAATCCACGACGTGAGCTTATTTCAAATTAAAATATGATTTTTTAACAGAACCGTAACTGACTAATAATGATTTCTTTTGAAAGTACATACAATTTTTTCTTTCAAGCACGGTGTTAACTAGCCAGCATGGTGCAGGACTAATGACAGAGTAATGTTTATTGTATTAGGGCTGCCATAGAAATATAATGGTAAAAGATTTCACGCTGGGCCCGTGTTTGGGGCGTGGTGCTAATTGTTACCAACTATTGTTGGTATTCGACACGAGGAATTTGAAACACCCGTATTTTTATGCGTCTTTCAATATACGTACCGACTACTTTCACATGCATTTTTTATTGTATTAACACTTATCACTGAGTGTAATTGAAAATTGAAATATTAATAATGTTTATTAGGTATATATATAATGTAGAAATATTTAAATATTTTGATATGTAACTAAATTGTTTTATAACGCAATGTCAAGACACTCTGATCCCGAGTTTCCGCTCAATTTTCTAGATACCGCGTGGTGAGTGGCGGAATTAAACACCGCACTTTGTACGGCACGTAATTTTATTTATTAAAACTTGTTTTTTTAGCAATGAAAGGGCGGGACGGTCTGGGCGGCACGGGCACGTGTGCACCTAACGACGTGTTCTGTTCAGTGCCGGGAAGGCTGTCCCTGTTGTCATCCACTAGCAAGTACAAAGTGACCGTGGCTGAGGTACAGAGGAGACTGTCACCGCCGGAGTGTTTAAATGCATCTTTATTAGGAGGTGTATTAAGAAGGTTAGTCTTTATTTTTATATTTAAACTCCTTTAATATGTATAGGTATATTAATAATGCTTATTTAGCTGTATGCATTTTTCTATTTGTTTTACCATCTCATCCTAAGAGCGAAAAGTTTATCTGATCTGGCTATAAAAGTTTAAAAAAATATTACCTGATGTTTGGCAACGGGCTATGGAAAGATATTTATAATGTAAAAATGATGACAAAATGTTTAGGTATATAAATATTATTTATACTTCATGTAGAATTGTAACCGAATAAATTACCATTCGTTAATTTAACTTAGCTTTCCTACTGTTCATCGATATTTTGCATTGAAACCCTTTATCGAACTAGGTTGAAACAATATTTTGATTACTAAGGGATTCCATTACAATATAAATAAACAAGATGCTGATATATTATATTATAAACAATAAACTGTTTACTATTATTTAAAACTTTTAATATCATTAATAGAAGTAAATAATATAACAAGGATAACATTTTTGCCTTATGTTTTCAATACGAGAGATGTAATTACACAAGTCCTTTTACAAAGCAAAGGCTACTGCCATTTAATATGCATAAGGTTGTCCATTATTAAACAAAATATATGTAAGATTAATAATAATATTATTTTTATAACTTTTAGTATATTTTTCTCTTTGAAAATTAGCATAAAGTATTTAATTTGATCGGCTTTTAATATATTTTTTCCCTTTTTAATTGAAACCTGTAAATCGCTATTGGGACAACGTGCTGTCTGTAGACACAACCTAACCTAATCTATAGGAGGTTAGTTGCTAATCGATTTTTTTCATAGTTTCTTTTTTTACCTCTTCTCCGCCCTTTAAATATAAAAATAATACTAATAATACTCTTATAAAATTTAATTAAAATGTAAGCTTCAATTTTTTAAATATTTTTTTCTTTCTGTAAAATTTCAAAACATTGTTTTAAAACTTAAATTAAATTAAATATATATTTTTTCATATTGTTCATTTTACAACACTCAACTAACAAAGACATATTCTTGTATAAGAGGATACAGAAACGAAATTACACATCGATAATTACTCCTTCTCATAGCACTTTTTAGATAGCAATTTATTTTTGTATCGGACCTCGGATAAAAAACTAATTATGTCACAAAGCATCCTATAATGACTAATATATAGCGTAATTTAAATTCTACGTATTCTTATACAGTAGCATCATATATCATATGCATTTTATGCCATAACGTAATGTAAATAAAGTTTATTTCTGTTTATAAAAGTAAATTAGAGTATTATATCTCAACATTTTTACAATTAGACCTACTATATCTGATTATATTTAAACAAAAAAATATACGTACGTTTAATTAATGATTAGTATTTTGAGTCCGTATTCACGGGGTTTTTAAGAGTAATAGCCAAAAGAAAATGTTTACGCGAATATATCTGTTCAAACCTAAAGTATAGGTAAAGAATATCTCTCAATATATACGTCAATGTCCATATCGTTTGACGTTGATACTTATTTATACAAATAGATTTTTTCTACTGGTTAGAAAAAGCTCGGCACAGGGTTACGCAATACAGCATAAATTTTTGTTTTAAGTTCTCGCTGTTTTAAAAAAAAATAATTTAAAATATAATGCTTACAATGACATTACTCAAAGTATTGTCCATCATTAGAGACCACTTTCTTCCATCTCTTTGGTAGCAATTGAATTCCCCGTCGGAAAAACGACTCATCTTTCGAGGCAATCCAGGAATCAAGCCATTTTTCGGCTTCTTCAAAAGAATGGAAGCGCTGCTCGCTTAAACCGTGCGCCATCGACCGAAACAAGTGGTAATCGGAGGGGGCTATGTCCGGTGAATACGGCGGGTGGGGTAGAACTTCCCATTGAAGTGTTTCCAGGTAAGTTTTGACTGGTTTTGCCACATGTGGCCGAGCATTATCATGTAATAAAATCACTTTGTCGTGTCTCTGCTCGTATAGTGGCCGCTTTTCTTTCAGAGCGCGACTCAAACGCATCAACTGAAGTCGATAGCGAGCTCCCGTGATAGTTTCATTAGGTTTAAGCAGCTCATAATAAATTACGCCCTGCTGATCCCACCAAATGCAGAGAAGAAGCTTAGAACCATGGATATTTGGTTTTGGCGACGATGTTGATGCGTGACCCGGCATGCCCCACGATTTTTTTCGCTTTGGATTGTCGTAGTGAATCCACTTTTCATCCCCAGTGACGATACGGTGCAGAAAACCTTTTCTCTTTTGCCGTTGAAGCAACAATTCACACATGAGAAAACGTCGTTCTACGTCTCTCGGCTTCAACTCATACGGCACCCAATGCCCTTGCTTTTGGATCATTCCTAACGCTTTTAAACGTTTTGAAACTGTTGACGCATCTACTTGTAACGTTTTCCCGAGCTCTACTAACGTCTGACATGGATCTTCTTCAAGCAATGCCTCCAATTCTGTCTTCAAATTTTGTCGGTGCTCCAGAACGCTCTTTGTCTTCAAGGTCAAAATCATTACTTTTGAAGCGCCTAAACCAGTCTCTGCACGTTGTATTCGACAAAGCATTGTCTCAACGAGAATTCTGTGTGCTTCTGCTGCAGATTTTTTCTGAATAAAGCAGTGCAATAAAATTCCCCGCAAAAACACTTTATTTGGCACAAAAGTACACATTTTCACAAAGGGAAAATAAATATGTAGTTGACACTGTAGTAAACACTATTCTACTATAATTTGAGGTTACATATAGTACTACTTTGGTGATTCGTTACCGTACGAAATTCCATGCACAGAGTGCCGTAACGCCATCTTTCAAAAAACACAAAGAACTTATTCAAGGTCCTAATAATTAAATTTTTTAATAAAAAAAAATATTAGAAAATTAAAAATATTAATATATTACAGCCCTAAATGCTAAGTCACAACAATTTGCATTAGGCACCTGTTTTGATGTATTTTTCTTGATAATATTGCGGCCTTATACAACGGTTGCAACAATATTTCATGAGTTTTGTGGGCGGACTATGACATATTGTTACTCTCTGGTAGCGACTTACAATACTACTTGTAGACATAGTATTAAAATATAACTTATCACCTCTTTTAAATATATTTTAGAAAATCAAAAAATATTAATAAAGATTTTTACCAGCAAGTATCAAAAATAAAAATGGTGCTTAAATTAAATATCGCCAGTCGTGGCGCAGCGGCACGAGGTGTGACTGTAAAACCGACTGGTTGTGGGTTCGATCCCCACTCGAGGAGATGAAATATTTTCTTAAATTTATATTTCCATTTCTTCGCTCTGGTATCGAGGCTAAGCGCGACGTTGAGTTCTGCCACTCAACACGCAATGCCTCCAGAATTTCGGCAGAAAGTAGGGAACGGAATGTCTTAACACTAGGTTCCCTCTGCCTACTCTGCTGTGTGCGGGATACAGGGTGAAGCTGATCTATTTTATTTTTATTTTTAAATTAAATTTCCCTTGCGCTATCTAGAGTTAAATATGTACAACCAATATGGAGACTTGAGCATTAATTATTTCTTTCGACTACGGCGCTTCTAACTTAACAATCGATAAAAACAAAATATTTAATTATTGTTTGAATATAAACATATTAATTTAGCTTAAGACATCAGATTCGATAGTGATATCGCAATCCCACTTTCTTACTGACTAATGAACCACAGGTTATTGATGGATCGATCTTCTATTACTGCAGGGATTTTCAAACTTATACGTGAGGCCCGTAAACAATGCTTCAAAATTTTTGTTTATAGTTTATTTTTGTTTGCGTTACTTTATTTATATATTGGATATTGTTTCATATTAAAAAACGGTAATAATAATAATCAACATTATAATATTAATATAAAACAAATACAGTTAAAGATGAATCATAAAAATTTCAGTAAAAAATTTAATTATATTTTGTACTAGCTTTCGGCTGTGGATTTGTATTGATGACCAAGAGAACAATTATTGTAATAGTTGTCTTACGACATTTATAAAACACTACTTGTAAAGTTACAAATAGTTTAAATAAAATATAGACCCTTAGAGTAAATTTATTAATATAATAGAATTTAATTTTTAAATCCAGTTTACCGAACCCCACTTTGAGGTCCCCCGCTATAACATAAGATACATTAATTTTCAATCAATAAGTATTTGATTCGGGTAATTGAACACAGATCGATCGTATTCGTATATTGTAATCATATTTTTGAATGATAAAGAGGCCCATAGTATGTCTTTACTGAGTTCAATTTGCGCAATAGTCATAGAAAATTATATAAAGAAACTCCAATTTATTTTTAATTGGACTCTTACGATCTATTCTTTTACTAATATCAAATGTATAAAATCAAAGGAAATTACAATTATATTTAAAGTTTAACATTTTACTTTGTCAAATTTAAATTTACTTAATGTTTTAATATATAAAACAATAATCATAAATAATTTTGAAAATATATCTTTAATTTTGCATATTTTTAATGTAATAGGTACCTAGTAAGCACATTTTCAAACACAAAAAAAAAACCGTAATATAACCCAACGTGGACATTATCAACACACAACTAAAAATAAAAATTGAGAAAAAATTAAAGTAAACGGTACCTTCGTAATTAACGTGCTGTATCAAAAGACATGTAGATACATGATTGATAATCTTTCTAATCTGATAGCCGAGTATTTGATACCTACTCGATATTTCTTGCCCATTAGTTTCCAATCTGTCGATTCATCCGATTTAGTTTTCAAATTCAAATCATTGTTTGGCTCGTTAGCCGCCATTGCGCATGATTCTCGTTTTCTTTTGTCGATGGTCAACGTGTGAAAATATAGAGAACAAAAGTGACCATAGACAAGATAACGTTTTGTGGGATTATTTGCGTGTGGATAAAGTAAATGAGCTAAGAATTGGCCGAGATGATTGTCATTTGATTTGTTAGCATTTTTAAGCCTCATTTGATCTTCAATATGAATAATGTTTGAATGATTGTTGATGATTTATGATGATGAAAAACTTAGAATGTAATTTCTGTATGGTTTATAAATAATATAATATATGTATAGATTTATTTTTCAATTATTACATATAATATATATTACTATATTATATATAGCAAATGAGTTGTATACTTATTATAAATTTATTATTTTCATTTCTGCGCTCCGGTTACGAAGCAAAGCGCGGCGTTGTGTTCCGCCACTCAACTCCATAATTCGGCAGTAACTAGGGAACACAAATATCTTAAAGGGAGCAGAGTGTCTTAACACGAGATTTCCTTTGCCCACATTGCTACATTGCCTACATTGCTATGTGCACAACACAGTGTGATGATAAAAAAATAGAGACATTTTATTCACCTTAGTATGGTATGGTACGATAACCAGTTACTTTATTGATTGAAATTTGTAGAAGTTAATATAGCAAATATATATTGTAATATCGGTACCGATGGAATTTGCCCGCATTCCGTCAGAAGGGGAACCTCGAACCAGACGGTGGTTTGCAAAATTGAGCTTATTATAAATAAATCACGTCTAGCTGTAATAGGGACGATTTATATATTTTAATGACCGTATCTTGAATGGTATAAGATTTTAAAATTATAATTTATTAATAGGTCAAATTTATATTTACTACATAGATAGGTATGATGTAGAGTTATTCTGTTACTCACTAAAACTTATATATAATTATGCGAATATATCATGAAAGTGTTAAAAAATTAAATAATATGTTATAAATATGTAAGTATTGTTTTGTATTGTATAATATAGCTCGACTAGCTAGCTAGCTGTATAGTGTTTGGAAATTCTTAAAAAAGAAACTGAAGTACTTGTAAATTCTTTGTCTTCGAACAGTCATATTTTTGATGCCTTTAGAAGAATTTACAAACAAAAAAATGTGTAACTTTAATATATGAATAAAGCAAATGTGGCATAAAATACATAAAATTAAAAGTTAGCCATTAACCTTTAATATAAGTTGCCTTGTGGCGATAAAAACTAACATGTTAATAAGAGATGTAACTATTTCATCTACAAATTCCATCACTACTACGCCGTTAAGAAAATTATAATACTTACAACGGAACTTTACAAGTAACTCAATATATCATAGATAGGCATCAGTTAATAAAAACAATTTCATTAACGAGCCTTCGAAATGTATTTGAAGCTAAATACTGGTAGCTACATACAAAAGGCCAGTTTACCATAATTATTTAAAACCTTATTCGGGGTACAATAGAGGTCACGATAGGAAATAAGATTTATGATACTTTCTATGCGTCAATCATTAGGCACAACTCACAACTTTGACGGTAATCGATACGTTATCTGTGGCTCAATCTGGCGGGCAGTAGCAGGACTATGCGTTCTGTCAATATTTGACTTTTAAAGTTGTTTAAAGCCCTATTGATTATATAACAATTTTGTATTGACAGCGTCTGATTGTAAACGTGTTGTAGATTCAATTCCTACTAGGGAAAAATGATTGTATTTCAATTATTTTAATTCCGTAGCTTTGGTAGACAAAGCACGGTGAAGAGTGTCGCCATTCAGTACGCGTAATTAAAAATTTTCTAAATTCTCCAAAGACTATTATTCTCTTGCAGATAGCAAGAAAAAAAACACTAATATGAAGTACATTTCATAAGTTGGTTGTGATGTATGAATCTTTACAACTATGAATTAATACAAAATTAATAAAAATGAACATTTTTTTCTATTAATAAAATATTATTGTACCTTTTGTTTGATCATTAAGCGCTTACTACTTGTCAAAGTATAGCGGTTGTCTATTTATTTTCCAATATCTAATTGACACATCTATATATTTTTGTATTGGTAACAATAGTTTATTATTGTCAGACTGACTGGTCAATAGAGTTGAATTATGGCGGCAAATTAATTTAGTTGTTCGGTGAACGGCAACCGCAAAGTTTGTTTGGAAATATTGAAAGAAATATTTACCATAATTCAAATGTAGGTAGTATATTAACGAGGTATAAACTGGATATTACAATGAGGTGCTTACGTGTTAATGTCTACATTTATAGATTGAAGTTCAAACCGCTATGTTAGTACTTACGCAATTATATAAAAAAAATATTGATCTTTTCAACCAGATAAAGTTAATAAAGATATCACATTATAAAAATAGCTAAGTATATATATTTAAAATTATTGTATATTACGATTCTGCTTACTGATTACAATTATTTTTTGATGATCACCAAGTTTACTTCCTTTATATAACTACAATAAAAGTGTAGCGTTAAGTTCATGAACGTACGACGACGACGATATGACGGCGTGGTCCACATCTACTCCAGAATAATCTAGTGGTAAATTGTACTACTAAATTGCCTAAATCGATCTTGCAAGATACTATGTACTAACGAAATAAATTAAAAATTAAAAACTAATTCTCAGATACTTTAAATGCGATATCTGTTAGCCAACACTAATAATATATTTTTTCTCAGAGCTAAAAGCAAAAATGGTGGTCGGTTACTGCGAGAAAAATTAGAGAAAATCGGCCTCAACCTTCCAGCAGGGAGACGGAAAGCCGCTAACGTTACGCTACTTACCTCATTAGTAGAAGGTTAGTAATTCCTATAAATTTAAGATTACTATATTCGTGAATTTACACTTTCTGCTGAATTCTGGAGGCATTGCGTATTGAGTGGCAGAACTCAACGCTGCGTTTTGCCTCGATACCAGAGCGAAGAAAAGGAAATATAAATTTAAGTAAATATTTCATCTCCTCGAGTGGGGATCGAACCCACAACCAGTCGGTTTTACAGTCACACTTTGTGCCGCTGCGCCACGGCTGGCCTCAATCTATTATCTATTAAATTTCTTTGAACCTATCCAAGGAAATTTCTGACTGTTTTTATAAATTTTCTTCAGCCTACAGGGAAAAATAAGTATTATATTATTTTTAAATGCATTTATTTTACATTAAAACGAGTATATTCAATTAAGTATGTGATGATAAATATATGATGTATTTAGACCTCGGATATGAAGAGTTTCGAAGAATATTATTTCTGTGGCAAATTGAATAACACATATGAAATTTACCACGAAAGTCGTTATTTTTATACATAATAGTTAGTTATTTATAATCATAATTAAAATAAAAGAATTAAAAACGAGATAGAATAGGTATCTCGTCTACTCAAAGAAGTTATTACAATTTTTCATTTACACGCTGTATTGCGCATGTACTCATAGCATCGTAGGCAGAATGTTAAAACCTACTCTCCACTTTTCACCGAATTCTGAAGGCATTGCGTATTGAGTGGCGGAACTCAACGCCGCGATTTGCCTCGACACCAGAGCGAAGAAAAGAAATATTAAAAGTATAAATATTAAATATTTTATTTCTCGAGTGAGAATGAAACCCACAACCTGTTGTGTTTACAGTCGCACGCTTGTAACCGTGTGCAACGACTGGCCTCTAATTATATTTAAATTAAGAAAGCTCTAGAAAAAAAACTACAATGTCGATTTTATATTACCCAATATTTCAATACACAGCGTGAAGAACGTAGTGTCTTGACACTCGATACACTTTACCTACGCTGCGGTTGCGGCGAAAAGCATAAACCTATAAAAAGGTACAAATCAATACTAAAAATCCATTTCTCCTTAGCGGAGGCAGTGCACCTCGCCCGCGACTTCGGCTACGTGTGCGAGACGGAGTTCCCGGCGCGCGCGCTCGCCGAGTACCTCGCGCGCCAGTACGCGGAGCACGATGCGCGCCGCCGCAGGGACCTGCTGCAGGCCACGAAACAGGTTGATTACATATGTTTTTATATTTTTTATGCGTTATTCCACATTTTCACTAAAGGAAGAAAAAAATTAAAAAATTACAAACGTACATAAAATTTAAGACGTACCGGAATTTGAACCAGCGCCATTTGGATGGTTTCTAAAACGAGGGTTCGTTACTTTAATTTTTTTCAATAACAATAATTTAAATCTTTTTAGGTTATGTAATAAGGATATTTGTCTTATTAATGGTGTCTTATGTGGATATTAATAATTCCCTCACTTCCCCACTGGAGTCCGAAATCTTTTAGATCTTACGACCGCCACGCTATGGATATGAATCGCTGTGTGAATTGTGGGATAGCCAATGGACACTGCAATACCCTAGTCCGACGACCTTTAGACGATGAAAACCACCACAACCTGGTTACTTAGAGGTGTGATATAATCCCGACATATAAGCAGGAAAATATATTTCTGTTACATTTTCGTTGACAGCTTTCGTAGAGGAAGGGAAGCTATAGTTATGAAATACTGCAATTTTATTGTAGGAAGACGAATGGTAGGCTGCTGTGCTCATGTTATGAGTATTATATGGCACCTTAGTTGGGCTAGGTACCAAAATAATTTAGTTCCACCTGCACACTTCTTAGATGACATTTTAATAATAATAGAAGAAGAATAAAATATTCATTAAAATGTGTTTTATTTATAAATAATAAACATTAATGCTTAAACAACTCAGTAATCACATATTTTATAGAAGTTGATATTCAAGAAATTGTGCTGCGAACTTAACCTCACTTTTATCAAATCTCTAATAACTCAGCTCTCAGATTGCCAAAATTTATATAGATTTCAGGGAGGGAATGATGTACCTAAATCTATTAAATCATACCATTTTCATCTCTTTATATTCTGGGCCCAAAAATGTATGGAATAGTTTCAGTCCCCTTTGGTATCAAACTCTTAAATCTTACAAGATAAGATTTCCTAATAAATTAATATAATTTAACTACAAATTCAATCAACAGGTGGTCAAGGAAGTAATGGATCTATTAAACCAAGACCGCTCGCCGCTGTGCAACACGCGGCCGCCACATCTGCTGGAGCCCGCCATACAGCGCCATCTTACACACTTCTCTCTTATCTCGCACGGGTTTGGTGGACCCGCGATTGTAGCTGCTTTGACTGCTATACAGGTATTGTTATTTCTTTTTTTTTGTTTAATAGACAAATCATAACTTTTGGAGTTGAGACACAGATAGCTCAAAATCTTTTCTTTTTTTTTTCATTATTGAAATGTTGCTAATGTATAAAACTTTTACAGGATTTCTTTAAATATGTTTTGCTTTGAGAAAGTTAAATTGCAAATTCAATTATAACTAATTTTTTTTTTTATTATATTAGCATTTGCAAATCCTCCACACATTTTCTTTTATATTTTATGCGCTTATTAACTCTCTTGTTTTTACAGAATTTCCTCAACGAATCTCTGAAGCATTTAGACAAATTATACCCTCAAAGCGGTATGGTGTCGTCTACAATGGACAAAACAAAAATGGATCCTGACATCAAAAAGTAACACATACACTACCTCCGCGCATTAATGCGCATTTATGAGAGTATAATAATAAAAATGTAATTTTTTTGTAATGGCAAAATTCGATGTAAGGTTTTTTTTTTGTATAATTTCAATAATATTTGACACAGACATAATAAGAATGCTCCCTTGAAATTCAACGAAAAAAAGAAAAGTTTTATTTTTTTAAGACGTTATCTATAATATTTATAAGGTTTATATTGTAATCAATGATTTGGCATTATAAATAGAATATTGTATATCATAAGTTAAGTTTGGATTTATTTAAATATCTTGACATTTCTGTATTAGCTTAAATATTTTATTTTTGATATTGACATTTCTCTGTTGGCCTATAAACATACATAATTTAAATGTCACAAACAATATATATAGTATCAAGTTTATTATCAAATTTGTAATCGTAGTCGCCTGACTACGCTACTAATATAAAAAAAATGATTATTAAACAAAACAACACGACTTATTTTATAAAACAAACTAAAATATTGTAATAGAGGGATCATGTCACCGGTAAAATTAAAATATTAGCAATTTTATTTATTGATTGCTACTCAACTGCCAAACAATGATAATTGAAAAAACTTTGTTTTGCAATGAACATAACCGCATTCAAATAAAGTGCAATTATGAAATACTCAAGATTGTGAGATTTGTACATATAGATTAAATAAATAGATAAATTAAGTATATACTTGCCGCGTGATTGTAGTTCATTTTATATAATAGAAATCAGATTTTTTTTCCACGAATAGTATTTTTAATAAAGCAAAAGTCAGTGATCCACCGCAATAAGACACATATCAAGTTGTATATAGTTAATGTAGAATTTGAAGCCTTCTCACGCTCAGTCTTAATTTTAAAATAAAAACCTCTTTAGTTCATAATTTTATTATTAGTAAATAGTGTTGCTAGTGATTCATTGTGAAAGTGTGCCAATTAGTTCTTAATAAAACCGTCGATTTAACGGTTAAGTATTTAATAATTTTAATTATTGTGGGACTTATAATGTTAAATAAATGATTTCAATTTTTACTACTTTGAAAATTTGCATATCGAATTTTTATTTATATTTTTTAGTCACAATTTAGCCTTGTAAACTCAATTTTATTGTATTTTCTGTTATATTTTCCCATAAAAAATACAAAACATAGTTTAACTATGGACCAAATCACTCAATTGTATTTGTCAAATAAAACTTAACAACCAAATTGTTCTCTATCTATTTGTATTGAAAATTTTAATTATTTGATAAATATTTCAAGTGCCACACAAACGGTTGATAATTGCTCCTCTATACTATAGATGATTAAGGCTAAATTATTTGTTTATATATTATGTATTATAAAATATATTATCTTTTTGTATCACTAAAAGCAGGGTAAAATTATAATAATACTTGAAAATCAAAAGCAGTTTGTATTTTAACACATAAAGGTATTAAATTTTATAGCTTTTTAAAGATGACAAAATAAGCAGTATGAATTCAAATGCAGTCATTTGTCAATGAATATTACCATTTTGTAGCATGTGAATGTAAAATGTTAATATTTTCTGAATAACGATTTTTTATCAACAGATGGTTTGTTATAGTTCTTTCACTAAAAAAACGAAGTACCTTTCTGTTTTTTAATGGAAATAAAATAATTAAATGATAAACAATTTACATTTATTTTATTCGTATTCATCAACAATTTCGAGTAGAAAAGAAAAAGTCGTACATTTATTTAAATGACACAGTTAAATTTTAAATTATATTTTTTTGTAAATATGTAAGTTACTAAAAATCATTAAAATATAATATTTCAAATTAATTTGTTTTTATTTTATCCATTTATCTTCAGATTACAAAACAAGGTGACAAGAACGAAGCCAGAGGTCACGAGCTCTCTAAAAAGTATTATTAGAAAAACGTAAAATCGGTCCGACAAAGATTAATAACAACTAACGAAATAAAACAGCTACGCAAATTTATCCCCATTAGTGACGTTTAACGTACTTTTTTATGTTAAAATTAATACCATAACGTTTTAGATAAACTTTTTATATTTTTATATACATATATCACACATTACTGATGAGGCCGGTCGTGGCGCAGCGGCACGAGGTGTGACTGCAAGATCGACTGGTTGTGGGTTCGATCCCCACTCGAGGAGATGAAATATTTACTTAAATTTATATTTCCATTTCTTCGCTCTGGTGTCGAGGTTAAGCGCGGCGTTGAGTTCTGCCACTCAACACGCAATGCCTCCAGAATTCGGCAGAAAGTGGGGAACGGAGTGTCTTAACACTAGGTTCCCTCTGCCTACCCTGCTGTGTGCGGGATACAGCGTGAAGCTGATTTATTACTTATAAATTTACAAACTGTAAATCTAGGAGCCGTCGTGGCGTAGTAGCACATACGTGTGACTGTAAGCGCGACGGTAGTGAATTCGATTCCCACTGGAGAAAATGAATTATTATTTATTAATATTTAGTTAGACAGCAGCGAATCTGGAAATTAAAATATTGAAGTATGCTGGCAGAACCTTAGGGATTACATGAAGAAAGCAGCAATAGTACCTCTATTGCTGCTTTCTGTGGTAAAGGGAAAAAAGGCTTTACCAATAAGCGCGACGAATGGTGGGATGATGAAGTGCAAGATGCTATAGAAAGTAAGAAGAAAGCATGCCAAGATTATATAGGTAAGGATAACAGTATGAAAGAAATTAAAAAAAAAGAGTATAAGCTGCAAAAGCACCAAACGAAAGTACTGATAAAAATGAAGCGTGAAAAGGCAGAGAATGAAAGAGACGAAAGGTTAACGAACAACTTTCGAGAAAACACGAAGCTTTTCTGGCGAGAAGTTAGTGTTTCTCGAGGTTGCTCGCTAACCTGTAGAATGAATGAAATGATATATTTGGAAAGTATGTTCAGTAGAGATGGAAGATACGAGATGGATGTAGAAAGGCGTATTGCTGCCGTTAACAGGATGAGCGGAGCCTTAGCTGCATTGATGAGACGGCGAAACATCAGCACAGCTGCGCGTTTGGCCGTACACAATGCAGTGTTGGTACTGACGCTGTTATACGGCAGTGACACGTGGGTATTACAGAAGAAGAATGAAAGAAAGATGAATGCCGTGGAAATGTGATCTTTTCGTAGGATATGCGGAGTCAGCTTAACTGATCGAATCCGCAATGAAGAGATACACAGAATAGCAGGTACTAGCGAGGATGTCACAGTGAGAATGAAGAAGAACGTGCTCAGCTGGTTTGGGCACGTCGAACGAATGAGTGATGAAAGAATGGCAAAAAAGATTTATGATGGAAAAGTGAGCGGTAAGAGAGGTAGNGAAAAGTGAGTGGTAAGAGAAATTTGGGAGAGACCTCGGTTGACCTTCGAAAACACAGTATCAAAGATACTGGAGGAAAGTCACGTAAAAAGCATCAGGACCCCCCGGAGGGTATGTATGAAGAGGTTGATGACACTGGACGAGGCGAAAGAGGTATATAGAGACCGTAGCGTTTGGCGCTCCGTTCTTTCTGACTACCCCGCTAGGGATAAACCGTGAAGCTAAGTTAAGTTAATATTTAGTGAGGACGGTGTTTTAACGCTAGATTCACTCTGCTTACCATTCAGTGTGCGAAATACAGCTTAAAGGTGATTTCTTTTTTTATTTTTATTTTCTCGCTGATGATCTTAGGTATAATAGTTTCTTAAAAATGAAAAAAAAAGTATATTTTTAAACGTCAATTATAAGCTGTGGATTCTACGGATCCAACTTTTATTTGTGACATTGACATTTACCTTAAAAAATCGAGTTATCATTTAAACTACCGGAAAGGCGCCAAAAATGAGTATTTTGCCAAATAGAAATATAATAAAAATAACAGAGTAGCGTGCTTTTAGATATATGTATTTTCTATTTCATTTTATGATATAATGGATCAGAAAGTGATATTTGAATTTCCTCATAAGTTAATTGAAAACTTAAATATAGCATACAATGTTTTGAGTCGGAAGATAGCATGTTGGAATAAATATCAAATATTTCTATATGAAGATTTAGATTATAAAAATCTAGATCATGTTTGTGAAATTAATTTTACTGAATCTACTATTGCTCAATTAATCTTATCTGCTAACTATTTAGTATGCTTAGATTACAAAGGTGCTGTATTTGTTACACGATTAAAATTTAAACATTCTGCGCACAAACGGGTCAGAGGTAGCTTTGAACAAAGAGAAAAAAACATATTAGTTTTAGATTATCATGAGGATGTAGTATATAGCTTGAAACAAGATTGTGATAATTTATATTTTTGTATTAATAAAATGAATTCCGAATTTGAATCATGTAAAAAATTTATTATAATATTAAACGATCAATTAGTGATGTCTAAGGGGACTCAGAGAGACAAATACATATTCCGAGCTCGTGTTTTGTCTGAAACAGAGAGTGAATATGTGAAAGGTATTTTTAAATCAGATGAAGATGCTTGTAACAAACAAGTCCTTGCAATACTTAGTTTTGATGGACTGTTGCTTTATGCTCTGCTGGTTGATGTGAAATCTCCTAAATTAAGCATAAATATAATTGAATTGTTTAAAAGTCCTTCACAAATCAGCACCATAAACTTTATCACTGATAACTGCTTTAACTTACTCGTCAGTTTGACTACAGGAACTATTATCAAACTGGCTTTAAATAGTTCCCTGCAAACTCCCCATATTGTTCACTTGAACAACGCTATTCATAAGTTACTAGCCATAGATGATGCATTGGTTTTTACAGACGGTGTAAGTTTGTGGAAAGCTGAAAATGCATTTTCTACTGAGATAAAATTTAAACAGTTCAATATAATGTATCCAAAAGACTTCATAAGATGTGGAGATGAACTTATTTGTACAACATATTCAAAATTATTATACATTTTACCTTTTGAGCATGATTCAAGCTACAAAGAATCTAAGAGTACAACTGAATATTGCTCAGCAGAAAATTTATTAAACAATTACGATTATTTGAACAGAATTATGGAGGAAATTGAAACAAACAACCAAACTGTGCAAAATTTAAAGAAAGAAGAAAATTATTTGGCCACCCTGGCTTTGTCTAATAGACATGATGTCATGGATGATATAATTCATTATAACATTACAATATATGAAAGATATGAAAGTGTTTTAAAGGATGAACCTTCTATAACCCTTACAAATGATATAAAGGAGTATTTTGACTACAATAGCTACTGTTGTCTCATAAATATAACTACTACAACATTGCAACCGAAATTTAATGATATGTTAACAAATCTTTTGGGAAATATACAAATCCATATGATATTTACATCAAACAAAAAAGTTATAAATACAGTCAGTATAAAAGTTATGGAGCAATTAGATAGATTAAAACTGGTTGTCCCTTTAAAATTTAAAAATATAAAGAGTAACATCCATGTAAATATAAAACTAATCTCAAATATACCAGGTGCATTAAATGAAAAGAAAATTCTATGGGCCACCTTACACAATAAAGTAATTGTTTTAGGTGTAGAACAATTCATAAAAACATATTTAACAAGAAATATTATATCTCTTAAAGAACCAAATGAACCTATTGAAGATTTAATATATCAAACTGCTAGAAATCATCATGGCACTTTGTTTCATATTACTCTCTCAGATAAAGATCCGATTGAATGGTCATTTTATGTTGCATTGCCGAACAACTACAAGGAATTGTTCTTAAATAAATCATCATATAATAAACACTTCAATCTTTCAAGAATTGAATATCTGTCCAATGTTATATTATCAGAAGATTTTTTATGTTCTAATAAAAATATATTTTTGAACATATTAGATGAAACAGTTGATATAAATATTATAAGTGATGGGTTTTCTGAACCATTACTAATGGTGTCGAGCACAGATTCCCAAATAGCATTTGGTGTCAGAAACTTTTTTTCAAATATAATATACAATTTTGATAATTATGAAAATAAGCATTCTATGATTGTGTCCCCTACATTTATTGAAATACTTGAGGTAAATATGTTTGTTATATTTTTTTTTACTTCATGCCATATGCCGCATATAGCAGGGTAAGCAGAGGAAACCTAATGTTAAGACACTTTGCCATGCAGTACCCAATATTTAAAATATTGTACTGGTGGAAATTACTGCCCCATTTTTTCTTACTACCAGAGTGAGGAAATGAAAATAGTTAATTCTTTCAAGTGGGAATCAAACCAAACTAACTCATAAAAACCAAGAACTCTAACATTTACAGCTAAAATTTTTATTTTCAGAACATATTGGTTGACATGAGTAGCTATAAAGAAAAAAATTCTGTTGAGGAATTCCTCAGCCTTTATGGATATTTTGAAAGAAATGTCATCGGCTCTTTAGTGGTTTAAGACATCGTATCAAATGAATTGTATAAAAGCATATACAGGAATATTCTTTTTATTTCAAAGTAAACTATGTATTTCCAATAACTTTTTTGATGATTTTGCTTTATTAAGTGGTTATTCTATTTTATAATACAGGACCAACCAGGGAAACTGATATAGCCATATATAGATCTCATTAGATAATCCCAAAATATATAAGGATTTCATAACTGTCTGAATGTATGCTAAAAAAAATAATAATAAAAAGCTAAAAATGTTAATTATACTTTTTAGACAAATTTCCGTATACCATTATAGCAATTGGTATTTTATACAGGATACAGGAAAAACTGAATCAAAATTTTCTAACGTAATTTTTTTTAAATAAAAGCTTAAGCAGGCCATAAACATATCTTTTGATGTTTTTAATTAGGATTATTATTTTAAGGTAAGGCCATTTTCTAGTCAAGTACTTTAAATCCGTTAGTTTAAAAGCACAAATAATTCTATAAAACAGCTTTAAAATATTGCTACTTGGCTTATTTCTAGAATTATTTTGTAAATTTATAATTGTACTTTAAAATATATTTGAACTGAAAAGCAATGGTCTTTGTTTATTTTGGTTTGTATAAAGATGTTAGAATAAATTTTTGATTGACATAATTATGCCATAAAAATGGTAATCTTTATTTGTTTTGACTCCATAACTGTGAGACAGATAGACTGTAAATGTAATTGAAGGAAAATCATTTATTAAAAAAATCATCTAATATTTCTAAAAGGTGCACAAATTATTAAAAGAAAATCAATTACTAAAATAAGTAGAAAGTGTAAGTGTAATAAATAAAAAATAAAAGTCTTATATAAAATTATAATCTATTTATTTAGACCATTCTCCTGAGGAGCTCGTTAATCTTGTCCTCACGGTTACCAAAGTCACCGCCGTCTACATAATGGATGGTCTTCTTACGCCAGCCTCCGGTTGGGTTGTTTAGCTTGAATGGCCATAGGAAATTGCTTGCATACTAGAAAAGAATATATTTATTTAGAAAATGATTTATGTAATAATTTAAATAAATATAAATATATATACAATCCTAGTGTTACATGTTCAATTGAAAATATAATTACAAATTTATAAAAAAAACCTAAATACTATTTGCGACCTTTTTTTTACTTCACACAATCTTCCCTATTTAACATGCATTATAAATATTATTTTAAAACATACTACTCTCAAAAAAAATGAGTGCCATATCTAAATTACGAAATTGTGATGCATTTAGATAGTGTCAGCTTGCAAACGCAACAGTCGTGGGTCTGACCCTTCCCTGATACAGGATTATGTTCATTTTTTAGTTTTGATAACAACTATAACACTCCACTCTTAGTGTCTCAAATTTGGATGTGAAGTGATTTAAAAGGATAAAGCTATTAAACATAAATATATATTTAATCATAATAGTTGGCAATTTTTTATTTATTACCTTGAACTTGTCTCCCACAGTGAATATCTCGTGGATAAGGTCTTCAACGCAGATGATATCGCTCTTGCCGAGCTTCTCCTCAATGATCTTGTTGGACGTGATGCCGACGCGTTGTCCCTTCACTTTGGCGAAACCGCGTTTGTAGATGAGCTAGATGTTTAATAATATGTAATTACAAAATAGTTAAATAAATTTACTAAAAAACATTAATTAATGTTTGGTAAGATTGTATTTTTTTGCTTAATTAAATATAATAATAATGTGTTCTTATGTTTATAAAAAACAAAATTTGCTTTATGACAAAATAAATTTATAACTAAAATGTGATATCTCTGAAAATGTCTTCATAAACACTGTTATCATTGCTTAGACACCAGAGCAAAGAAATGGAAATATAAATTTAAGTAAATATTTCATCTCCTCGAGTGGGGAACCCACAATCAGTCGGTTTTACAGTCACACTTTGTGCTGCTGTGCCACGACTGGCCTCAATTGATACTAACTAAATGGTGCCAAATTGTTAAACAGTAATAAATAAAAAAGACTACACCTGTAAAATACTTTAAATTATCACCATATTTTTGGGCATATAGAAACCATATTAATAATAAATATTGTTAATAAATACTAAAATATATTTGAATAATACAATTTGAATGCATCTCACCTCTCGCACACTCTTCAAATTCGGGTATCCCCATGTGATGTAGGGTTCCGCGATACGGAGCATGTTCACTGTGGCCTTGTTCAACTTGATGAACACACCATTGTTGATTTGACGCAGTCTAAACAGTTTTAGTACTTTGCGGACCTATGAAACAAAATAGATAATTCTATTATATGTATATATATATATATATTACAAGGTGGTGGGGTTTGGCAAAAGTAAAACATCAGAGCTACAACAGCGAGAACATAGTGTATGTGTATGTAGCTCTGTTCATTGTATTGAAAGGAAGACCATAACACCATACAATAGTTTATAAGTATGTTGTTTATCTTGACACTTAAAATACAATTTATGAAAACCAATAAGTATATTTATTTTAAATACTTATTAACTTGTTTATAAATGAGAATTAAGAATTCTTTTACATACCTTTGGTGAGACTTGGTTGATACCACGGATACGGATGACAAAGGCAAGCTTGGCTTCACCAGGAACATAGTAGTTGCCTCGGTTGCGTGCCTAAAAGTTTTACAATTATAATTGTTGAAAAAATTATTATTTTACAGAAAATTAGTGCTAGTACTCTTGTATATTTTAAGCTGAACTGAGATGGTGACCAATCAAAAAGATTTTAATCTATCATTTTAATTTAAACTTCCTTTTATGTATTTAACTTATATTTTATAGAGAAAAAATACTAATATTTTGTAAAAGCACAAATTTACAAAATATTAGATTTTTCATCTTTATTTTATCCAACATAGAGCAAGGTAAATATAAAGGTAGAAAAAATCTAGAATGTATAATCGACCCTGCATTCTCTACTTTCTAACCAAATTTGTAACATTGCATATTCAGTGGCAGAACTCAATGCTGCACATTGCCTACCAAAAGAAAAATAATTCCCTCTTCTGATTGAGAAACAAACCTACAACAATTTTATTTAGTCAGATCCTAACCCATTATACTATGATGGTTACAATTTTAATTATGTATAATAAAGTATATGTAGTAGAGATGATTATAGATTAAATACAAATTTTATAGAAATCAAAAATATATTTCTTAACTGGTCCTGAAGTAGTAAAGATAATTTAGCTATACACAATAAATCTAAATCTATTAAACCTACTTGTCTAGCCAGTCTGATCTCATCACGCTCCTTGATGCGGTATTCCTTAACATATTGTTCAGCCCTCTTGAAGATTTCTTTCCTCTTCTTGATGGCAGCTGAACGTCTTTTGATTGTTACCTAATTAAACATCTTTTGTTATAGTAACATCAAAAAAATGTTTAAGATATAATTAGAATAGAAATTAATCAGATAAAAAGTTAACAGCATCTTGATTCAGATGAACTATGCCTTTAAAATGGGAATCATCATATAATAAAAATTAAAATACACATTTTTTTTTAAATATCAATAAAGAAAAGAAAATATAATATAAATGAAAAGTACTACATTAGGTATAAAGTTAACATTAAGAAAAAAAATGTAGTACAAAAGTGTTGGCATACCTTCTCTAGTTAGTTATAATATGTATATAAACATTTTGATAGTTATTGTTACCTGTATGCGACGAGCTCTTAGAGCATCTCTGCGTTTACGGTGCTTTAGTACTGACTCGGGGACCGCTGGCAGCTTCTTGCTGTCCTCCTTGCCTTTCGCTACCTTCTTCTCAGCCGGAGCCTTCTTGTCGGCCGCAGCCTTTTTGTCCGTTGAAGCCACCATTGTGCTAAAACACGGATATAAAAATCAAAATTTATGCAGCATGCTTAAAAATAAAAAAAAATTAAATGCAACATGATTATTTTTTTTTATATCAAATTCATTTGTTTAGGTTATGATGCGCATATGAAACATATTACTAATGATCGATTGTTTACCACAATACATAAGATAGAACTAGTTTTACTTATCTTAACTTAAGAAAATGTTTAAATAAGTAATTAAAATATGAATTGCTTAAGAATGGACTATACATGCGTGCATGATTAATGGTATATGTAGGTTAGAAATATTGTCAATGCAAAATATAATGAAGAAATCTTAATTAAGTGTAGAATAATAGTTATATTTTTATTAGTATTAGCTCGAGAATAAGGGACGGTGATAAAAAATGTTATAAACATAAAGTATAATGAAAATGCGGTTGATAACTTGTGCATCGGATAATAACCACTATTTAGTTACACTTTTGAAGAAATCGGATAACTTTTTCAATATTTTAACACTGCAATTATATTTCTTAATTAATTATCATCAATTTAACACTAAACAATCAATAAATATCCTAAAAATTAACAACCTGCGAGGTAAAACTCCACGCGGCACGTGTGTCAAATTATAGAAAGAAAGACAGAGACCTTAGACTTCCGGTAGTCGCTATATTTTTGATATTTTTTATAGCAACACAACTATTTCACGTATAATATATTTTTCAGTTGAAATTATAATCTTGTAATATATCAATACGTAATATATCGTAGTTTAAATTGTTTTTTTTTTACAATATTCGAGTGACTTATTTAAGGTGATTTTAATAAATATTTTATATTTTCTTAATTTTGTTCTATATTTGTACATCAGTATCTATGGTCGATTATAACAGATTCAAAGTTTCTATAACGACAATATTATATCAATAATTATCTGAATAAGAAAATATCCAACTTCTATTCTTATTTAAAAGCACTTTAAATTAGTAAGAATAAGTAAAATGGTAGAAAAAGATATTTCTCTTAACGCCCTTGACGTTGGTGAATTAAATTTATTCGTTCAAAGTATAGAACCATGGAGGATAGAAAGCATTGGCAATCAAGCGTTAGTTTTTTGGACAGCATATTATTTTAGTCAATCATTACTTTATTTTAAATTACATATTTTTCCAATATTTAGTTGTAAAAGGAAAAATAATTTATGAGTTATAATAGTCTTATTAATATGAGAACAATAAGATTACACAATTTTTTACAATACTATAATAATTATAAAAAATAACAACATTTTAACAGGTGGACAGATTGGCATATACGACTGCAAAAGCTGAACCAGCAAGCTGTTTTAGAAGCTTCATCAATGCAAGAAGAAATTACTAAAGAAACCTTAATTTCATACGGAAAAGTAAATAACTAATTAATTCATTTATTTGAAAAGCGTTTCCATATTTTAAAGTGGATTAATAATAAAAAAACTTTTTTAAAACATTTCCAGCTTCCTATATTAGTGCATGAAGCAATTTGTATTCAAATATGGCGACTAAAAATCTACCCTCAAATCATGAAATTAGACCCGGCACCTACAAATACTTTTGGTATTTACATGGTGGTAAGTTAGTACACAGTTAATGAAACCACTATATCAGATGTAATACTAAGATTGTAATTTAAACTACTTAAAATCTCCACAAATCGAAATTATATTAAAAAAAAATATCACTGCATGATTACTAATAGTTTTTACCATACATTTTCATTTTGAAATCAAATCAAATATAATGAAATAAAATAATGGCGCAGGAGCGTGCGAGGGACTGAAATATTTGAAATATTTTCATTTCCTTGCTTTGGTAACGAGACAAAACGCGGCTTTCAGTTCCACCTCTCTTCGACACAATGCTCTGAGAGTACGCGGCAAAGTATCTTAACACTAGGTTAACAGGTTCCCATGCTGTATGCCACCCTGCCATATGTGGAATACAACTTAAAGCTATAACAAAAACTGAATGTTATATTTCAACCAGCAATTTGTCGTTTTTTCATGTGTTATAAAAAATATAAGTTGCTTAGCAAGTCAAAAAAACCATCGGCTTCTTCGTATCAAATTTAACAGCAATAATTCTAAGGACAAAATATTATTATAATTTTTTATAATTACACACAGTTATATCACGAAGCAGCAGCCGTAGGTTTACTTGAAACGGTTTTATTTCACGAGGACGGCGCCCAGTGTATTAGCGAGGTGGCTATTGATCTGCTTCACTATGCTGTCGACCAACTTACCGCTCTTGTAGTGCTTATTAAGTAAGTACCTAATATATACTATATTTTAAGATTAATATGTTTTTTTTATTTATCTTTTTGGCTTCACAGGCAACAAGAGAGGCAGAGAAAACATAGTGTTAACCGCGCTTTGCTGTATTAAGGAAATTAAATAAGAAATGATAGATAGAAGAATTATATATTATTACATAATATTTTATTCTCTTAAGTCGTGTGAATCGAACTTACCATCATGTTACAGTCACCTGTTTTTACTATTGCGCAACGATGGCCTCATTTAAAATTCACTTCACAAGTTGTAGTAGATATGTACTTTTCAAGTTAGCAGGGTGTGAACCTAGTCTTCTTGGATTTATCAATGGTCAATGCGCTCCTATAATTAATTTACCTTCTTATATATTGTATTGGAGATCTCGTCTCGTTGTTTTCGTAACAAACATTGCTATATTCAATATTTTGTGTGTGTTTTATTGCTAATATATTCTTTATTGATGATGATACTTATAAAATTAAGACACCTGCGTTATATTTCAGTAATGGATATTTAAAACCGTTATCTGTGAAGAATTTAGAATCTGAAACCACCGTTGAAGAATTGGAGCGCCAAAAGAAAGATCTACAGTTTGATATTAGTATGAGATGCATTTCTATCGTACGGTGAGTTTAAGATAATGTACTTGCCAATTTGGGCCTGTGCTTGTGTAAGTTTTAACAGTATTATACTAGAATTATGACACACTCCTTTTCACTCAGTGACGAAACTTAACGCTTTGTTAAATCTAAGCCCGTATTTATAAGCTGATCTCTGAGATCGATCTTGAGAGCAATTTTTCGGGCCTAAGAATATGAAAATAATTTGAAAAAAAAATTGTCTCTAGCCAAGCCCACTGAAATAATATTAATAATTACATTTTTTTAATATTATCTAATATTTTTTTTCTATTTTGATTTGTCTTATATTTAGTTATCTAGCTGAGCATATGGAGGTGGCGGGTATAGGCGCTTCTATTTCCACAAATCTATACAAAACATACGACGTGCCGTCCGTGCTCTGTCATCTCATTCAGCTGCAGCCGTGGCGGAGGGTCAACGATAATGGCGACCTGCAAATATTTAATTGTAAGTTGAGTTTCTTTTTCACGCTGTATCCCGCATGAAGCACGGTAAGCAGACGGAGCATAGTATTAAGACACTTCACTCTCCACTTTCTGCTGGATTCTGGGGAATGGCGAATCGGATGGTGATAGAACCCACAAGTTGTCGTGTTTACAGTCACGCGCTTGTACCCCTGCGCTACGACTGACCTAATGTAAATTAGTTATAGTATACTCGTATGCATACCTTTTTACGTATGGTCATATATATGACCAGGTAGGTACCCCTAGAATAAAGCTCTACCTCTGTAGCGATTCAAAATTTACAAAGTATGCTTTTTCGTATGTACTATTATATGTGGGCACGTGGTACATATGTATGCACAGTATAAGACAGAGCAAAGTTAAGATCATTTCTTATCTGGCAAGGAAAACAAATATATTTAAATATTATTTTCGAGAGGTAACCAACTCATTAAACGTCTTGAAATATTCACAAAATTCTTAAGTGTGCTCAGTGGTACATTTTTTTTAAAGTATATGATGTTAATATAATGTTCCTAAAATAAAGTCTGCGGAGCCATCTATAGCTTATCTTAGGGTGACCACCTCTCGTCGACCGTACTGACAGCACAGGTAGACGCGTACAAAAATTAAAATATTTTCAATAATATGTCCAGATATTTTATAAGTAATAGGCCTGTCGTGGCGCAGGGGCACAAAGTGTGACTGTAAACGCAACTGGTTGTGGGTTCGATCCAAACTCGAGATGAAATATTTACTTAAATTTATATTTCCATTTCTTCGTTCTGGTGTCGAGGACAAGCGCGGCATTGAGTTCTGCCACTCAACACGCAATGTCTCCAGAATTCTGCAGAAAGTGGGGAACGGAGTGTCTTAACACTAGGTTCCCTCTGCCTACCCTGCAGTGTGCGGGATACAGCGTGAAGCTGATTTTTTTTAATAATATTCTTTAGTTGGCCGTTGGAGCAGACCTAATGCAGAAGACTTGTCACAACTACACCGCAGCGAGGCCCAGCTTTGGCTTTGTCTTCGCCAGTTACTACTGGAACCTCGTCTACAACATTACTATACTATAGATGAGTGTCGACGTTCAGCTTTTTGTACGGTAAGTAAATAATAGGTATATAATGCAATTATGTATTGCAATTATTGTTTATTTAATATATTTGTACATCTCCTTTGTATCTAAGATAGAGTTAGATTTAAATGTATTGTTATTATAAACAATTTCATGTTTTTTTGCATAGGAGAAACAAAGAGGACCGTTCAAGACACTCTGTTCTCCACTTTCCAAGTTTCCACCTGAATTCCTAACTAGAGGTTAGGCTGCGGCTATCGACGTCGCGCTTTAAGCTGTATCCCGCACACAGCAGGGTAGGTATTGAGAACCTAGTGTTAAGACACTTCGTTCCCCACTTTTCGTCAAATATTTCGAGTCATAGTAAATCATAGAATGTTATTATTTATATTTCGAATCATAGTAAACCATATAATTAAATTGGGCCGCCATGGAACAATGTTTGACAGTAGACGACACAGTTGTGGGTTGAATTCGGCATAAATAATCTTTATACCTTTTCCCTGATAGCAAGACAAAGCTCAGCGTTGAGTTCCGCCAGTGTCCAGTTGAGCAAGAGTGTCTTGAGAGTAGATTCTCTGTCTACTCTGCTATTTACGCAACACAGCGTGAAACAAAAAAAATGTTTTATTTTTCTAAATTAGCTCCAAGCAAAACTGACGGACGACACGTTGGACCAAGTGCCGCCGTTGGGTGATTTGAAAATGTTTCTATGCCGCCTCGCCGTCGGGGACTACTCCAGCTTGCACAATAAAACCAACGGTGTGAAGAACCCGGGGTGTACGCTCATTGAAGTTGTGCCGCACGTTAGTATTTATACTACTACTTTTTTTTTTGTATTTTAAGAGGTAAACTATATATCTAGTCTTAGTAATGTCAGTTAATTTTAAATTTTCTGTCAATTTTGTGGTATTAAGTGCGGTGCAACTCCTGTTTGGCTAACAAGAACGGTAGATTTCTGTTATAATTTCTTCTTACTAATGGGACTGAACGCCACAACGTGTTGATACGGCCTTACTTTGACAGTTTTCTTACTAAAACTTTTTCAAACTAGACACCAAAAATAAAATATTTTAAAATAAGAATGACCGGAAATAAGCAATATTTATATATTTTCAATAATTTTCAATTCTTATTATTAACTGTTTGCCGAATGTTTAGTATTGTTACTAACAATTTTTATGGATGTAAAATCTGAAATAAATGATTATTATTATTATTATTATTATTATTATTATAAAACAATGACCTGTTTTAGATAAAGGATAAATACCTGAAAGAAGTGAGCAAACGCACAAAATCAATTGGAAAGTCACAATTGCAACATTTCAAAATGGACGGATCGGAAGTTTCCAGGAATATGGCGAAGAAACTTCTCGAATCTTATACAAGTGATGCCGCATTGGCTTTAGATAGCGGTGGAGCGAAATGCGCTAAATGCGGAGACAAAGCTAGTAAAAAATGTTCTAGATGCAAGACCGAGTGGTATTGTGGCAGGTAGTATATTTACTAATCTATATTATAATATTATCAAATCGCCGCCATTTTAACTTATTTATATTAGTGAAAATAGTGTTTTTGTTAGTTGACTAAAAAAATAACATATCCGTAAACTGGAAAAATAATTTATTATGATATATAATTATCATTAAATTATTAGTATAAATATTGAGTTAGTTAAGTTTTTGAAAATAGTTATCGAATAGTTTCTGTTATAATTTTATCGTATATGTCAATTGTCATTATTTTAAAATTATACATGGCGGGAATTTAACGTTTGCGAATATGCTATCGAATGTACTTTTTTTTCAGCTTCACACTGTATCCCACACACAGCAGGGTAGGCAGAGGGAACCTAGTGTTAAGACACTCCGTTATCGACTTTTGAATATACTTATCGTTTTAATATTAAATTAATTCAAAAATACTAATGCTTGATTCCAATTTGTATAATAATTTATCTATCTTAAATAATTAATACTGCGTTGTCATTATTCATACATCTATAGTTCTTTTTCCATAGATTTTTTACTAAATACATGGTAATGAAGTCTTTAACTTACTACAACTAGATTGATTTTATATTTCTAGAGAATGTCAAGTTCAACAATGGCCGAAGCACAAGGAAATTTGTGACCAATTTGCAAAACTATGTATTTAGCTTTACGTTTTGAACTAACTACTTTTAAAGGTTTGTAATTTAATAAAAAACTTAACAATTTTTTTGGCTTTTATTATTTAAAGACATTACACCTAAAGATTAGCTTGACGACTTCAAGTAGTCTTTAAGCACATCCAGCGCTGGTGTCTCCTCACCGAAATCCTAAAAAACAAAATAAATTTGTATATTAATTAATAAATGAGGCCAGTGTTGCAGCAGCATAGCGTCCGTTTGTAAACGCGATGGTTCCGAGTTTTCCCGTTGGGGAAACGAATTATTTTCAATTCCTCATTCTAACAACAAAACAAACCACCTCTCAACATCCAATGTCTCGAAAATTTGGCGGGGGTAAGGTAAGGATCGCGGACTCTCTTAACAATAGACTTCTATACTCTATAAATCAATTGTATGCATAACAATACAACACTATGTCAAAAAATATTACTTTTATAAAAAAAAATGTATGAGTGATAGGAAAGTTGCCTGTGCAAATGACACAACACCATAGGGTCACTCAAATCAATATAGCGCCGAAATGTTTATCACTAGCATACCAAAATGGATTGATAGTGTTCGTGCTAAGCGCAAAAAAGCATTTAATAACTAAGTTTATATTTTTTTTATGCATGTTTTTTACAACTTATTGTGCTGTTGAAGACAGAGATGGATATTCAAGTCTACTATGTTCAAGTTTCTACATATTTTTTTCAGCAATACTAATGTTTACATCTGTCTTTTAAGACATTTCTAAAAAAATTTTTGATTGGAGCAGATACTCACTTTGATTACTACGCAAGAGCAACCAACAATCTTTCTGGCCTTGCCGTCTTTGTCGATTTTACATAAACCAGCCCATTCACCGAGTTTCTTGTTATTGTCCACCTGCAGAAGAAAACCATACTTAGGAGAAACTCTAATTTATATCAAATCAAAATCTTAAAACTAAAAATACAAAGAACCTAAAGTCAAGACACATTGTTTTTTTCACCTGAATTTAGACACTATATGTAATTGACACCATGTGGGAAATGACAAAAAAACCCCAGTGGAAATTAAACCTAGAATACCCTTTATCTGGTTTGTATACCATAATGGTCTTAGTAAATAGTATAATTACTAAAAACAAAGTACTGTTTATATGATATTATTAAAAAAATGTCTGAATGCTAGGAAAGTTGACTCATCATGATGAGAGCCACCATAGGGGCACACATTTAATATTTGCTCCTTGGGCCTCTTCTGCTATAGAAACAGGGAGGCTCGTGCGGAGCAATATAACAAAAATACATTTCAAATATTTGTAAATTTGTTAGTTAAAAAATAATAATAATTGTCTTGGAAATTAAAAAATAATAATACTACATATTTATTTCAACTAAATTTTCCATGTCATTTTTGTTTATAACAACTTAATTCTTTAACTTTTAACATAAAGAATGATTATTTACTTTAAAAAGTAACATAATGTACCTTTACAAGTGGGATTTGGTGCTCATTGCAGAGTGCTTGTACAAGTTTCTTGTAAGCAGCTTCATCACAGTTTTCTGCCAACACACAGAGTACAGCTTGTCTCCTATTTTGTAAAAAAAAAATAATGATATTATCATTAAAACAATAGTATAGCAATGTAATGTATAGTATAGCAATGGTGGCAGATTCAATCTCACTCTGGTTTCACAACAAAATGCCTATGCGATCCCACCTCTATAACTATAATACTATGCAATGCCTCCAAATGCCTCCAATGCCTCCTGGGGGTGCGCAAGGAACACTGTGGTGATAATAGGTTCCATAAGGAATGCAGCAACACCACTGGTAAGTGAGATACATGCTTATAGCTATAAAAATACATACATTTTGTTTCTTATATAATTTTTTTACATATATTTAATTTCAACTTTGTTTTTTTTTAAAGATTCATACAGCTTTTTCAAAATTTGTTACTTTTGTTTGCCTTCAATTTTTAACATTGTAAATTATTTTTGTAGCATACTTGGGAGGCCACATCTCTTAGAATAAAAGATATGGTACTATGTGTATGCACTTATATTGGCTAAAGAGTTGATCCACCCATTTTAAACATAACTAGATATTTCCATTTTGCATGTGTCTAGAACAGACATATACGAAATGAATATTTTATGAAGATCTTTAGCCATAAAATTTTTATCTAATGATTTGCTATTTTTGTATTTGTTTAAAATTGTTAAGACATGGATTTATAACCTAAAATGATCGTTATATTAACATATAAGAAACACTTAAACTAAGATTACATTAGTAAAAAATGGCATAGGAATTAATACAGTTAGTTTTATTCGTTCATAATTTTGAATATTCAACTAAGATGGTTGTTGCCAAATAAAAATAATTAACTTACTTGTCGAGAGCTTTGGCGGCTTCATGAAGACCATGGACGAGTCCACCGTGGATTAAGGCGGTTTTCAATACTTCTTGAAGTGCAGTATTGACGTCCATAGCACCGCCGCTCAAGACGGGGTTGTTGGGAATTTCACTGTTGAACATAAAGCATTTTAAATAACTTAGTTTGGTATTCAGATTCAAACTATTAGAGTTAAAATATAGGAAACTCAAGAATCTAACTGATTGAATAGTATTCTTTTAGTACCGTGCGTTAAGGAATTAACACGAGTTTACTCTACTTTCTAGGTTATGTTGACATGTTTATTAAAAACATTTCTTATGCAAAAGGCAAACTTATTAGATAACTATATTTATTAAAACAATTAGTAACATGAAATAAATTACATTTACAGTCAATATACAAGTAAACAAAACAATACTTACACATCGACATCGGCCATGGTTTATAACGTTTTGCAAACCTGAAATATGGCATAAAATAGATTGAATGACTCCTAAACATAATAGCACAATATCAACAAATATTAAAATTATAAAGATCACTTAAAATTAAACAGATTTCTCAAATACTATCTAAAACTATTTGACACTTTACCTTGCGCACCGCAAAAAGACTAGAGTTGCCATATTTATGGTTTAAGTTGACTTTTCAATTAATGTTACCAGTACCAATTGCTTTTTAAAATACAACTGTGGCACTTAAGGTGTTTTAAAACTATTTTCCTAGTGTCAATGTAACATTTGATATTTGTGCGTTTTTACTTTTATTTATATATGTTTTATAAAAGAAATAAATCGTTGAAATTTTATACATTCTTATAATTTAAGCTGATGAGAAATGTAATATCCATTATATAAATATAAATGGCACGGTCTTCTGATATTTTTTTTATCGCTGAATACATTAAAAACGTGTTATATTTTGCAACAGTACGGCAAGGCAAAATACTTAAAGACACAAATAACACTCATTATTTTTCAATAGATAATGATTTAATTTACGAAAATTATTACTCAGATTTTGGACCGCTTAACTTGAGTTGTGTGTACAAATATTGTAAAATTCTAAACGAAAAATTACAATTTTATTTGAATAAGCAGTGCATTGTACACTACACATCTACAGATCCAAAAAAGAAAGCCAATGCTGCCTTTCTTTTAGGATGCTATGGAGTCTTATATTTAAGTTTGACTCCAAAGGATGCTTTAAAACCATTAATGTCCCACGGACAAAGTTACAGGTGACGACTTACTTTATATTCTTTATAAGTAAAGTATTTTACTAGAGAGGCCAGTCGTTGCGCAGCGGCACGAGGTGTGACTGTAAAACCGACTGGTTGTGGGTTCGATCCCCATTCGAAGAGAAATATTTATTTAAATTTATATTTCCATTTCTTCGCTCTGGTGTCGAGGTTAAACGCGGCGTTGAGTTCTACCACTCCACACGCAATGCCTCCAGAATTCGGCAGAAAGTCCCCACTTTCTACCGAATTCTGGAGGAGTGTCTTACCACTAGGTTCTCTCTGCCTGAAGCTGATATATTTTACTAGATTTTTATTGGGCTCAATTAGTTCCATCTGTCATACATTAAATAACACTAATATATTTTTTATTATTGCTTATTATCTTACAAAAATAAATGAATGTGAATGATAAGTATTATCTTTTAATTATTAAAAGCACCAGTCATTATTCAGTAATTTTTTTTAATTATGGCATATCAAACGTGCCAGTTGACCACAAATCACTTCGTCTTCGCAGATGTCTCGTTGATTCTTTATTTTACTGCCAAATAAAAAAAGAGATATTCATTCGCCTTGCATTGACAGCACGGACCGACATAATAGCATGTCGTTTGTACGTACAATAAAATTACTTCTCCGATTTTTAAATAGCTAGCTTACAGCTGGTTGGAATTGGAGTAACAAAGAGCTAATCTTATACGTATACGATGCTCGTCACCATCCTTGTATGTTTGAAAAAAATTGTATTAGAGTTAATACACATATTATGTTATTTGTAGACCATTTCAAGATGCCACACACGGTGATTCAATATACACTATTTCTTTGATCGACTGCCTGCAAGGCTTAGCGAAAGCACGTGATTTAAAATTCTTCAATTTTCAAGATTTTAACTTTGACGAATATGATAGATTAAATAAGCTTCAAGGAGGTGATCTAAATTGGATAATACCCGGTATTTCATATATTAATTGTTATTATATTAAGCTTGAGGTTGTTGTAAATAGCCCGATAAAATGTTTACTTTCGTATAGGTAAATTTCTTGCGTTTATTGGACCTGTGGATTGTAGATTAGCTTTGTACCATCCACCTGAGATGTATATTGATTATTTCCTAGAAAATAATGTTAAAAGTGTCATTAGACTCAATAAAAGACTTTACGATGGAAATGTGTAAGTAAATCAGAGAATTATTTTCTGTTTTATATTTCACAAAAACTTTAAAAGAAATTAAATTGTATATATTCACGTTTTAGATTTACTAATATGGGAATAAATCATTATAATTTGTTTTTTCCTGATGGATCATGTCCACCAAGACATATATTACTTAAATTTTTACAAATAAGTGAAGAATCAGATGGGGCAATTGCTGTTCATTGCAAGGTTCGAATTCTTTACAATTTTCTTTCCTAAAATAAATAAGTTAATCTTTAATACACTTTTCAACACAAATCGGTTTTCAAATTATTTTTTAAGAACCCCAAATAACTTATTGTTTAACAGTAGTTCTTTAGGCAGGTTTAGGTAGGACTGGTTCGCTGATCGGCTGCTTTTTGATTAAGCATTACCGTATGACTGCTCATGAGGCTATAGCTTGGATGAGAATATGCAGACCTGGCTCTGTTATAGGACATCAGCAGGTGAATAGTAGTGTTCAGTTAACTATGGTTCTATATTAATAATATTTTTAAGCATTTATTTCTTATAGATCTGGCTCGAAGAACTTGAAGCTTGGTTGACGAAACAGGGAAATTTATACAGGTACGTAAACCATGCGATTTCATAAATTTTAAAAGTGTTCATATTTGTATTTTTGTAAAAGCGAATAACTATCGAATTGTGTACGCCAGGCGAAACACGTTTCAAGATATCGATAAGTTGCCATTTCATGAATTTGGAGTTTATTCTTATGCCGAAAAATCTCGCAAGTATAGACCGGTGGTTATCAATAAATTACCGTCACCGTCTCTACCAATGCAGAGAGTGGTTTATCCAGAAAGTTCTAGCCAAATAAGGCCACAAGCTTCCAGAATCAGAGAAGGTAAGACCAACTTCTAATGAAGAGAACGTTAATATTTGTAAGACTTATCGTGTATCCGTTATTAAGATCGCAAGTTTCTAATAATAAAGAAAATGTGTAACGTATTGCCAACTAATATCATAACGAAGTCTTTCATATTATTATATATTTTTATTTTTTAAAGTTTCTTTCCAATATTTAGATAATGAATCTGAAAATAATGGCGACGAGTACTTTCTAGCATCATGCGACTTAACGATAGAATCTAAAGAGCCAATGACTCAAATGAAAGGTTGTGTGATAAAAGATAGTATATCTGAAGAAGTTACTTTTAGTGAAGAATCTGAAGTAAATGTTTCATTATGGAGAAAGTATTTATGTTGTAAGCCTTGTAAGAAAAATATTAACGACAAGTTATGGTGGTTGGCAGTACGTTGCGCAAAAATAACTCCCAAACGATGTCATACTAATAGCTGTTGTATTTTTTTTGACTTGGTTAGTATTTTTTCTCCTGGTCATTTTTGTAAATCAGTACACTATGAATAATTAAAATTAATAATTAAAATTATTTAATGGTCCTTAAGATTTATTAATAAACTTAGTTTAATTTCCTTTTGAGGTAGCTCCTAGTAAGACGACCGAAAGCGACCACGTCAATAGGGACGACAAGATGAACCATGGTCAGAAACTTTTTCAAAAAAGGTAACTATTATTATAAAATTAGATTCTTTACAACTTCTAAATTAAATGTTATTATTTTATATACAAATAATGTGTGATGGATTTTTAGTCCTATTGCCGAAACAAATTATCTCCGACGGGGTAGCGGTGAATCCCGAAATTTACGGTCACGATGTAATACGCCCAGACCACAAGGACGTACTAATATAAATTCAAATGTTCGTATACCATTACATAGGTATCTATAAAACTAAACGTTAAATTGAAAATATAAAAGTGTATGAAATAAATTAATATATAAAAAATATCCACTCTTAGTCAAGAAATAAATATAAATTTTTACATTTGATTATGAAATCTAATGAAGATCGATGGAAGAATTTTAAGAGACGGTACGCTAACTAAATTAGCAATTAAAACTGTCATAATTTTTAACATAATATAAGAAGGCTTTGGATGTGTCGTCCCCTACAAATCAATTACCTAACTAAAATAATTATTTTTTACTTTAAGGATAACCTTAAGATTTCTGGATATATACCTAGTGGTCCATTTAGATCAAATCAAACAACACCAGTGGCTAAAACATTAGATGATGCCAAGGTAAAACATCTGTTGCTATTTTATAAGATACAAAATAAAGACAATTCTTAAGAAATAGAATTCTATTATTCTAATATTTGTTTACTTGAAGAAATTAAATATTAATACTTTTTTAGAATTTACTGTTAAGAAGCACTCATTACAAAGAAACGGAAAAGCACAATTTGAGTTCTTCAATTACTATTAAGCCACATTATAGTAATATTAGCAATCGTAAAACATGTGATAACATAACAAGAATAGTACCTACAACTTTTACTTCAGGTCAGGTCGTTTTAAAAATCCCTTTAAAACTTTTTGTTTTATGAATTTGATAGTATGGCTTTGGTAATTCTACTTGCCGATACGATATCAATACAATAAAAAATTAATTACGTGGTTATCACCGCATCTAGATTAATTTCCAAGAGTAATGACTAATCATTAACTGTAATAACATTTGTTAAATGTAGCAGTTACATATTATGCTTATTGTTTATAACCGACAACACAAATTAATTAAAAAAAAACATTTAGGGCCTCGAGATTCATTAATACCAAAGCAACGTCGTCGTTTAGGACGAAGTCCAAGTCCTCTTCCCATTCGAACGATGGAAACATCTCGTGCCACAAACACGCCGACACCAGAAGAAAAAATATACAAAAGAGATTCTAAATCTGCTTTGAGAGAAGCACGTTCAAGACTACAGCGTACGTATCCTTTTTTTTTTAGAAATAAAAAATAATAAAATTTGCTGTAGGTACAATTATTTTGCTCATTTTAGAGAAATTTTCTCTTTGTCGATAAATAGAGATACTGGCAACTTCTATGATATTTGACAGTTTAGTATTTGTAATGTCAATTGCCAAATTTCAAATAACCTCTTGAGCACAGATTTTAAATATGTGTTTATTTTGTTAAGATGTCTTAATATATTTAAAAAAATATACCTAAAAGCCACTAAAGCCACCTAAGATGGGTGCTTTAGTAAGCAAAGCTTTGCGTCCCATTAAATCTTTTAATATTGAGAATCGAGCTCATCGAGTGATTTCGAAAGAAAAACCTGATGTAGCACCAAGTTATCCATCTACCATAGAAGAATTGAAAAGAATAAAAGAAGTTGACCCTAACATTGACGAAAAATTAGATAAAAAAAATGTACCACTTGATCAGAGGCTTAAAGAAGTTTATGTAACATCTTTCGGAAGGCCTGAAGACGACGTGACCAAAGAAATTAAAAATCAAAATGTAGATCGACCATTACCTCAAAACCGTTCGCTGGTCCCGGACTTCGACTTTGGGTTAAAAGAACCAGATAAAGTTCCATATGGAAAAACAACTCTCAGACATGCAATTGATTTCATTTCTTCACACCAAGTAAATCCGACTGAAGTAACAGCAGCAAAAATTGCTCATGAATATAATATGAAAGTGGAAGATATAGAAAACATATTGAAATATTTTAAAGTTTATGAAGTTTATTTACCAGCCACTAAGAAAAGTCCTGCTTTGTTTGCAGGGCCATCTGAGATAAGAAAACAAATGCAAGGTAATGATGCACAATCCATTGAAGAAAAAAAAGATACTTCAGAAGAAAAAGAGCCCCAAAAAATGTATCATAAATGAAGTGGTTTTAGTTAATTTGTAAATTACCTCAGTTGTTTTTTTTTTATTTATAGGCAAAGCTTACCTTAAGTTATATGAAATTAAATTTAAATGGTTGTTTCAAATCTAGCCACAAATCTTTATACTTATAAGTATATTATATAGTTTATTATTCAATCATATAGGTATTGTATCTATTTAAATATGTGATCTAGTTGTAGATAATAAAAAGTTATTTTTACTAAGGTGTTTTTATTAATTATTTATTACTCTAGTACCTTATATTTCAGTATATTTCTTGGAATTCATCACTCATCCAAGCAGGGATTAAACCCATAACCTTACAGTTAAATGCTGGACATATGGACAGGATATTTTAAAATAAAAGTAAATTTAATATTATTTTAATAGTTAAAATATTTTTCTGTATATTTTTTAAAAAGCTTATTCACTTTAATGCTGCATATAAATGCAGTAATAAAGGTGATGTTAGTGGTGATTTTTTGTATTTAGATTTTTTGAAATATATGACAATTTTTGGAAAAAAAAATACACACATCATTACATCACTTTTCTTTTGACATTTTGTTAATAATCTGAGTTTGATTCCCGTCCGAGGAAGAATGAATTATTTTAATTTCTTCGGTTTGGTGACTAGACGAAGTGTGGTGTTGATTTTTGTCACTGAATAGACAATGTCTTGAAAATTGGATGACAAATGAGAAAACGGAACCGGTTAACACTAGACTACCTCTGTCACAAGTTCTCTGGATACAGCGGAAGTTAAAAAAAACATATCAGCTTGACGCTGTATCGAGAAGGGTAGGCAGAGGAAACCTAGTATTAAGACCCATTTTCCGGAGGAATTTTTCGAGGCATTGCGTATTGAGTGGCAGAACTCAACGTCGGGCTTTTGTGTTGGAGCCGGAGCAAAGAAATGAATATATTCATAAATAATAATTAATTCCCTCGAGTGGGGAACCCAAGAACGTCGCGTTAGTCACATCGTTGGGCCCCTGCGCAACTTTATATATACTTTTTCTACACAATCAGTCACAGGGCCTAGAGATGGATCCATCGGTGCGGCATCGCTGGGCGCTCGTCGAGACGCTCCCCCTGAGCGTAGAGCACCTTCTGTACGATCTGATGAAAGACCTTTGGCTACACAAGGCGATATGCTGAACAGTATAAAGGTTATATAGAGCAATTTTGTTTGAGTCAATTTAGTAAAGTAAAATATATTACATCATTTTTTAAATTAAGCATTGTTATTTCTTTAACACAAACAAGCAAATGGTTCTTTTAGTTCCAAAGGAGACTTCGTGAAATGATAGCTACTGAAAAAAATGGAACAAACGTTATCGAAAATAACAGGTATGCTTGTAATATTTCCTAAGTATAGAGCTTAGGAAATATTTTACATATAATAGAATTTTATTGACAATATATTTAAATATTTCGAGTGAAATTGTGATGATTATCAACAAAGGTCCTCCATTGAAATCAATAAATGAAAAAAAAATCTTCAAGGAAAATCTATATATATATATATAAAAGTGGTCATCGAACCATATAGATTACTTAGCCTTATATTTTTTATATCTTACAAACCTACTATCCATAGCAGGCCGAATAAAGCAGTTCTGATAAATCTACACAGAAATTTATATATTATATTTTATAGAAATTAGTATGTAAATAATTAGTAATATCAATTTATTTTAGCACAAATTTTAAAGAAAAATCAACCATACGAAATGTAACTTCTAGAACAAGTAGTAGCGGGACGAGACCAGGTATACATCGCGACATAAGGTACTACCTAATCGAAAAATGACTACCTAATCGAAAAATTATATAATTCAAATATAATTCCATATCAAGCTGCATGCATGGTGATAAGTCTGTTTATTAAAAAAAAAAACAACTTCACGCTGTATCACGCACACAGCCTGCTGTGTCTTAACACTAGATTCCCTGGGCCTACCAGGGTAGGCAGAGGGACCTCAGTGTTAAGATACTCTGTTCTCCATTTTCCGCTGAATTCTGGAGGCATTCCGTATTGATTGGTGGAACTCAACGCCGTGCTTTGTCTGGACACCAGACCGAATTGATAATATAAATTTAAATATTTTATTTTGTCGAGTGGGGATCGAACCTACAACCAGTCGTGTTTACAATCACACTTCACTTCACACTTGGGCTAGAGGCCCAATGTGCCATTGTACACAATGGGCCTCTAGCCCAAACCCAAAAAAACAAAATGTTTATAACAAAAAAAAAATTATGTTGTCCAGTATTAGTACTTAAATAAAATATAGTTCTATTTTTTAATTTTCCAAATATAGTCAAAATGATATTTAAATTTTTATTTCTAAAACTTCTCCATTTTAGAGATAAACCAGCAACGGTATCGCCGAAAGGATTTAATAGACCACGCCCAAGTTCACCGAAAGGCAGGAGATCACCACAGCTGCCGTTTTACTAATGTGTATATTGCTTTTTATATAGTTTTAAATTTTATAAATTTTTTTGGAGTGTAAATAAAAATTTAAAGCAAAGGTACGAGTTTATCTTGTAAACTTTAATGCAACTGATTATAAAGTAAGTATAGTTCGCGAGTTGTGCTTTGTTTCTGTATGTGTAGTGATTATAAAAGTAGAGCCAGAAAGAAACTTTCAAAAATAAAATTATTTTATTATAGTAGGGTATAGGCAGATTGAATCTGGCAGCCTAGTGTTAAGAACACTCCGTTTCCCACGTGTAGTCGTAGGCATTGTCGAGATATTGCTTGTTGAGTGATTGTAATGTGTAATAAAGTGTAATGAAGTGAAAAAGTGCCTTCTCCCGAGAGAATTGAGAACTCCCGAGGAAATTGCACCCACAACGGTCGTGTTTCCAGACGAGTGAGCCAGCATGCTCATTTAAAAATAATATTACATATACCAAGTACTTTTTAAAACATTTAATAAATTTAATCTTACAAACAAACGCCTAAGATAGTCCAGGATCAGGGGGCGGTGGTGCCATACAGTTGCCATCAGGATATCTCTTTTTAAATGCAGCTATCAACTCCGGATCAACCAAACGAACCCCATCCACTTGGTTACCAAGGGTTATCCAATTAGGCTGGACGTTATGGGGTCGACCGAATAACTCAATTTTCCTTGTCCCAGGACTCAATCTCTCAATAATACCGTATATTTCATCTGGTTTGTGCGAAGTGGCGCGTACTTCAGCTACTATGACGTCACAGTCTAGGCCTCGGTTCAAATTTTCCGGGTTTCCCTTCATTCCAACCAGGCAATGCTCCTTACCGTGATTCAGCCAATGACCTGTGCGTCCCGTCCTTATTATCCTTTGTAACTGATTAGTTTTGACCCAAATAAGTTCGTCTACACGCTCATAGCCCCACAACTTTAAACATTCGCGACCTAGCTCCATTGCTCGTCCGGTCACCCATAGAAAAATCAGCCCATTGTCTTGTAACTGAGGAACACCGAGACATCTCATCTCATCGTCTGACATGGTACCGTAGGGTAGTTCCATGTGTATGTCCCATGGAGGATCGGCCATTATAACCGCGAATTTACCCAAAAACGTCATATCTAGATATCTTAAATCACATTGAATCCACTGTGGAGGTGTCAAAGTTAGGACTCCATCAGGTTTTGACACAACATTGGTTCCATTGGGTGCCGATTTCTGTATTGACTCTGTGGTCAACTTCGCACTAATATTAGGATCGGCATTGTCGACTTCATAATGCACGTATTTACAACTGTCCATGTGAAAGCATGTGTTTAAAAAGGAACAATCTCCTAAGCTCTCGTCGGTGTGACTCTGGATTATCTTCTTGAAGTGGAGTTTTTTACAAGTGTACGTCGCATCCGGTTTGACGCCATCTTGGGATTTGAATGCGCGGACGCACTCAGCGCGTGTGCCTTGCGGGCAGAACTCCATTACTTGGGCACCTGGTGTACAAAAAATATTTAATGAGTTTTAAAAAATATAGTTGAGGCCCAGCTATGGCGCAGGGCACAAAGTATGACTGTAAACGTGACAGGTTTAGGGTTTGATTCCCATACGAGGAAATTAAATATTAAATATTTTCATTTTCTTCGCTCTGGTGTCGAACACTCAACTCGCAATGCTTCCAGAATTCGGCGTTAAATTGGAGAACGGAGAGTCTTAATACTAGGTTACCATTGCCGACACGGCCGTGTACGATAAAAAAATATTTTAAGTTTTTTAAGTGTTATTGTGTGCAAACACATTATGAATTGGCCGGTGCTCAACTTGCACGTTCGGAACGCATTAATAGAAGAATAGAACATAAGACAAATATTTGGAATTCTTCAGGGAAATCGTCCAAGCACTCTAACCAATTAAGCTATACATTTGTATTAGAATGTTTAAAAAATATAATACTTTTTATTAAAAATAGATCGAAGTTGGAGGACAAGGAAAATCAGGATATCCTGTATGAGGAAGCACTGTCATAAATGCTTTAAAATTTATAAAAACATTTTTTATTATTGCCAAAAACAAAACAAATGATGGTTAGGGAGTTAAACAATGAAGGGTTTAGTTTACTATAACAATGAGACACACATATAAAGCTACAATATTTCCACTTAATAAATTAAAAATAAAAATTAATTAAATGCAGGGGCACAATGTGTGACTGTAAAATCGACTGGTTGTGGGTCCGATCCCCACTCGAGGAAATGAAACATCTATTTACATTTATATTTTCATTTCTTCGCTCTGGTGTCGAGAAGTGCGGCGTTGAGTTCCGCCACTCATCACGCGATGCCTCCAGAACTCGGCAGGGAGTGGGGAATGGAGTGTTTTAACACTAGATTTCCTCTGCCTATCCTGCTATGCGTGGGATACAGCGTGAAGCTGATATATAAAAATGAATTAAAAATAAATAACATTTGAGTTAATATTATTTTATTACCTCCTTGGCTTTTAAATTTATCAGCCAGCGACTTCTCTTTTGCCGTGGGTTTGCTCAACAAATCCATGATTTCTTCGCCCACTCTTTTTACTGCTTTCTCACGACTCGATGGCATTGCCAACAATGACTAAAATATAATAGAGATTAAAAAATATTAAATTAATTACTCAAACAAAAGGTAATTATGATATATATCTATCTGAATTTGCTTTATTTTTTATGATTTACTAATCATATAAAAGTAAAAAAAAAATCCATTCAGATAGATTTAGAAAATTAAGTAAAACATGTTTTTGTAAAAATTCTATAATGTTATAGGACTCTGATTATAATAACATTTGTTCAAAAGGAGTAAAAAATTTTTTTTTGAGACTTCTGGCTCGATGATGCGATTGTAAACGCGATTGGTTTTGGGGGGTATATTCCCACTTGAGGAAATGAAATATTGAATATTTCCAACATTTTTCTTTTAAAAATGTTGGAAATATAAACACATTTTTTCCACACTTAGGAAAGAAATATACTTATTATGAAAATGAATAAAAATGTTCCTGCTACATTAAAATTTTATACGTTTTCTTAATAAGTATAAATATTTTCATTTGGCGTTATATTCCGCCACTCAACACGAAACGCTTCTAGAATTCGGCGGAAAGGGGGAAACGGATGTGTCTCAACAAAATGGAAGTGTCTTAACACTACATTTTTACATTACACAAAATATTGGAATACAGCTAAGATATTATAGCACATGTGTAGTAATAGAAAATAATTTAGCTACTTGGTTAGGAGCCGTTCAAGTATTACGTAAGCACTGTAGGGGGGCGGGGGGTCTATTATTTATTTTTGATGACATAGGGGGGGGGGGGGTTCAATAATTGCAAAAAAACTGTTTACGTAATACTTGAACGGCCCCTAATACAAAAACATCGAATGAAATAGTAGATAGTGCTGTTTACTTTAATAGAAAAAATACATTGCTGTCATTGCTTCTACTATTACGGTTTATTATTAGATATTTTTATAAATATCTTCTATTGATTAGATAATGAAATAATAAAAAAAAATACCATTATATCTGTATTATCTTTCCCAGTTTTCTTTTCGTCTGTTGTAGATTTCAAGACTTTGGGATTTGGTCCTTCTTCCACAGAAATATTTCCTAAAAAATATATCAAGTAAATATAATGAATGTTATATTTTCAATGTAATGTTTTTTTATAAACATTTTTTTAATTTTTATTTTACTTAACAAAATATAAAAAAACTTTGTTATGGCTTAGTGAGCTTAGTGGTTAGACCGCTTGAATTGCTTTCAAAAGCCACAGGATCAATTCCAACCAGATTTTTTTTGTTTTATCATTATTTTAGCTTCACTCTGGGTACTGACAGCAGGGTAGGCAGAAAGAATTCAGTTACACAGCATTCAACCCTTTTATTTACTACTTATTCGAGATCTTGCATGTTGAGGGGCAGAACTCAATCCAATGCTTTATTTTATTACCAGAGCAAGGAAATGCCAAATATTAAATATTTCATTTCCCCAAGTGGGAATCCACAACCGTCACATTTACAGTCACACACTATGCTACTACACAAGCCATAATTTTTTTTATGTTTTCTAAAATATTTTTGTTCTCCTTAATGTGGAATAACAATTTTAAAAAATGAGAATAATAAAATAAACTGCAACAGTTGATATGTAAAGTATATGAAAAATATTCAAGAAAAAAAGATTGTAAATTTCAATACCTTTTCTCTTTGTACTGGTGGACTGTTCCTCCATTAAAGCGGCAAGAACTGCCGCCAATCTTACAGATTCAGCGCTCACCACTTCAATAGTTGCATCTGTTGTGCTTTCTGTTCTTTCTGTGATACTGTAAGTTTGAATGTTAATATAAAATATCTTGATACAGTATAAGACTTAAAATTACCATAATACCAGACACACTGTTCTACTGATGAATATCTGGTTGTGAGTTTGATCCTAACTCCAGAAATTAATTATTTTTATTTCCTAGCCCTGCAAAAGTGTTGTCTCTCATCATAAAATGTCTTTCATTTGGGGAAAAATCTAATAATAGAATGTCTTAACACTAAGTTTTTTGTCTATGTAGGAATCTGATGAGTATTTGTCTAATAAATTAAATTCCTCAGGGGGATATTTTCTTATTTAACCTTCTATTATTTTTTAAAATAGTGAAATGCCAGTTAAATATAACAATAAATTCCAAACTTTTCCGAATTGATAGAACATGGAGAATTTAGTGATTTATCTATCTCTCTTGTTTTCTAATCTCAAGCAATTTTTTTTTATAAATCATATTTTATTTTTTTATACATTGTATACACTTTAACCTATTTTTTTTAATTATCTGAGTTTAATTATTGTTATATTTTGTACATAGTTATTTATATTTAATACTACAATTTATAAGATCTAATACTTACGTAATAAGCTTTTGTGTAGCAAATTTTTGTAATAAGCTTGCAACAATTCCAGTATCAACATCTCCTAAACCAGGCATTAAAGCACTGGCAGTAGCTGGTAATTGTAATTGCATATCTGATAATACTTGAAGTAATCGAACCTCTAAAGAAGCTGATGGGACTGCTTTCGTTTTTTCTACAGAAATTTGAGCTGAAAATAAAAAGTGAGATAAGAAGTGATTTTTACTTTTAAAATTATTTTATGGAGAAATAGTTACATTCTTACTATCATTTTTTGATGGAGCCGCATTTGCGGTTGTCCTTTCTTTTCCACTGGTAGATGAAATTGGAGAACCTTCACTCTTATCACTTAATGTAGCACCAAGTATGTTCTGCCGCTCTTTTTTCCTCTTTTCTAATTTTTCTCTTAAGCTGTTCCTCTTACTTTTGACGGCTTGAATTTCTTCCCATGCGTCTGACATGGTTTGTTTTTAATATGCTATACAGGTATCTTATTTATACAACATAGGTAAATCTTATTTAGCTAATTATTTACACATTTTAACAATTTATATAAGTAATATGAAGCCATCTGAACATATTTAAGTAGCAACGATAAATAATTTAATATTTCTATAGTAAAACTACTATGATATAAATAACCACAACAATAAGAATAAAAATTGACAATTTACACCAAAATCAAATGTCAACAGTCAAATCCTAATTATTATTGAGCACAGTTTATTGAAATGTTACAGATAAAAAAAATATTGTATACAAATTTTCTTGTAATCAGTACCTTAAAATGGATAGAAACATTTATAGACTTAAAGACAATGCTTTAAGCAATGATTTTAAATATAAAACAATTTATATTTCAATATAAATATTTCAATATAGATTGTACGAGTCAATACTAGCTTTACATTTACCACATAGTAAAAAATGTTCTTAAACTCGTTATATATACAAAGTGGAAGCGTCAGCGCTCCTTTTACGGGAACAGCATGTAGGATAAAATATTTTAAACCCATATTTAAAGAAATTAATCAAGATACCTCAACAGTTTAGACGTAGGATTTTTTATTCATTTCACGATGTTTATCTATACCTGTATTTCGTGTGACGAAGTTTCTCATACCAATAACGTAAACACATACTATTACAAAAATATTACTAAAGGTTAAACAACTTTGAACTTTGCCGCCAATACCTAAGACCTCGATTTCGGAATGAGGCGTATGCGGCGGATTCCCTTTGATAGGTTTATGTCTTCGTTTTGTAGACTTCTAACATAAAAACAATTGAAGCTCTCCAGATCTCCTGTTATTGCAACATTTTTTATTGTTACTCCAATCTTATTGATAAAAAGCATAATGTAATATAGATATAGCTATGGGCTATAGCTATATTCTATAGCTATATGCTATAGCTATATGCTATAGCTATAGGCTATAGCTATAGGCTATAATTATAGGCTATAGCTATAGCCTTACTCGGTAAATGAATTGTCCAACACAAAAAAAAATCCTTTGCCACTAGCATTTTCTGAGATTAACCAAATCAACTCTTCTAAATAATATTATTTGAGACAAGTGCGCGGGTATATGAACGTGCAACAGGTTATGGGTTGTGAATGTAGGATCATTTCCTCACTCTGGAAGGCAAAGCGTGGCGTTTTGTTCCACAATTCAACATGCACCATAATTCAGTGGAAAGCAGGCCACAGAAGTGTCTTATAGAGATGAGACGTACTTGCAAAATTCAATACCAGGGCTTGTTAGTAACAATTCATAAAAATACCAGGTCGAAAACCATGGTTTCAAATACAAGAATTTGTCACTATCAATACGGGTTCTAAGTGAAAGCTAAGGCAATACACGCCAACGAGAAGGTAATCCGATACCCGTGCGTCAGAATAAAGTAAAAAATACTTGCATAAGAAATTGGTTTGTATGCCGTATTGTTTATATAAATAGATTAAAATCCTTTATTTTTTAAATCATAATCTCTATCGTATCTCATATTCACCACAAATATTATAAAATTGTACATGGTCAAATATTTTCATTTATATCCATAAATTTAAATCATAATTGTACTAACCGATGCACTTAGTTTGCGATTTATCGCAGTATAATAAGCCAGTATTATATTCCTCAACTCAACGTTAATAGTATATAACTTTTCGAACAACGAAAATAAACAACTTTTCCGGAATACAAATTAAAGCAGTATGATCTATTACATTCAAACGTATTTTATTTTACTTTTCCTAACTTTACGTCTACAAATCAGGGTTTTCCAGTAAAAAATAAAGCTGTCTTTAAAATAAAAAGAAATAAAGTAGTAAATTTACTTACAAAATCATTGGATATTATAAAAGAAAAAAATTCCTAGTTTTATGTCTATTCACCCCGTGATTTTTATTTACCCCAATTACGAATTTGAGTTTCAAAACATAGCGTTTAAGTTACGGTACTATAATAATAAAATGTTGTCAAATGTCATATTTTATTTTTATCGTATGACATATTCACAATTTCACAATCCACATGTGAGATCGAAATCAAAACAGTAAAATATATAGTAAAGAATTTAAGTAAAGTAATATAAGGAATAACTTAAATGTAAAGTGTTAAGTACACTTGTACTCTGCTGATTAACACAGTTTCAATACATTTTTATACTATTAAATTGTTTTAAAGTTTCAAGAAATAGATTAAGATTCATTCATTTAAAATGGGTGATAACATAGAGAATAGTAAAAAAGTACCTATGACTGATGAAGAGAGGCTAGCGCTTTGTAAAAAATTAGATCAAGAACTCGATGATTTTATAGATGGTTTAGAAAAGAAGACATACACAGATGGGTGGACAGAAGAAAATTGGGAGGTATGAATATTATTTTTTTGAGCCACATGGTGTATTCCGCAAAATCAGGGTAGACAGAAGGAGCATAAGAATTGTTAAGTCACTCTGTTCTCCACTTTTCGCCTAATTATTATGTTAATGACAGAATTGAACTTCATACTTACTACACTGAGGAAATGAAAACACAACCCATCACTCTTACAGTCAGAGGAATCACTCAAGAACTATGAATTGTTTTACTTAATATATTATCGAGGCACTGAGGCATTGAGTTATGCTACTCGAAACATGTAGAATTTTAGCAGAAAGTGGAGTATGAAGTCTCTTTACAATAGGTTCATTTTACCTTAATTTAATACCATTACCCAGACCCTAAATCCTAAGCTTGAAACGATAATTATAATAATATTAAATATGACATTAATAATATTAAATATGACATTTTAAATAAATAGAACCAATCTTTCATACAGGAAGAAATGGACAAACATCCATTTTTTATGAAAACTAACCCTGCAGATGGAGAGCTATCTCCATTAGCTGAAGGCTTAGCGAAGCTTAAGTATGATCCAAATGAGAATACCTCTGAAGAGTTAGCAAATAATTACAAAGAAGATGGAAATTTCAATTTTAAACACAAAAATTATAGACTGGCCATTATGGGGTAAATATTAAACAATTTTTAAATATAATGTAAATTAAATATATTTTAATATAAAAAAAAAAATCAGCTTCACGCTGTATCCCGCACACAGCAGAGTAGGCAGAGGGAACCTAGTGTTAAGACACTCCATTCCCCTCTTTCTGCCGAAGTCTGGAGGCATTGCGTGTTGAGTGGCAGAACTCAACGCCGTGCTTCGCCTCGACACCAGAGCGAAGATATGGAAATATAAATTTAAGTAAATATTTCATCTCCTCGAGTGGGGATCGAACCTATAACCAGTCGGTTTTACAGTCACACTTTGTGCCGCTGCGCCACGACTGGCCTCTGATATATTTTAATATTTTATTTATATAATCTAAAAAACAAATAAAATAGAGTAATATTACTCTGCACCAAAATGGCCAAAATCAAAATGGTATTTTTAAATGTATCTCACAGATACATTTAAAAATATGGTGCAGTGGGTTTGGTTTTTTCTTGGGAGAGTTCTATTTTCGTGTTCTGGTAAGACAAAGAGTGACTACATCATATATCCATCACTTAACATGAAATCATGTATTTAGGCTGAAAGCAGAGAATGGTGTCTTGACTGTAGATTCACTCTGCCTATTCTGCTATGTCATATATAAAATATAAAGCTGAAAAATTATTCAAAATATTGTAAATATTAACATGCACTGCAGTCTATTATGTTTCTATCGTGTTAAATCTAATTTTATTATGTTTGCTGAAATATTTTTCTATTCTTAATATGAAATTATACTTACAAATGTTAAAAATATTCAAAACATATGTATTCAGGTACACAGAAGGAATTAAAGTTAAGTGTGATGATGCTGAAATAAATGCGAGTTTATATAACAACCGAGCAGCAGCACACTGGTACTTAAAGAATTATCGGTCTGCACTACTTGACAGTGAGAAAGCACTGACATTTGATCCAAAACATACAAAAGCTAAAATAAGAGCAGCAAAATCCGCCTTAGAAGCTGGGAAATATGATTCATGTATTGAACATTGTAAAAAATTATTAGAAGATAATAGTAGTAAAGAAATTACAGAATTACTAAATAATGCAAAGAAAAAAAAGATGATGAAAGACCGAGACGAAAGGAAAAAACAGCGATTTAATACAAAAATAGAAGAACAAAAAGAAGAATTAATAAAAGCAATAATACAAAGAGGTATTAAAGTGTCAAAGTGTGATGATGAGGATGACTTAGATTTGTCTAAACTCGAACCTAATTTGCCTGGAGCTCAAGATTCTATGGTTCACATAGATAATGGAGTTTTAATATGGCCAGTGCTGCTTTTATACCCAGAATATCAAATGACTGATTTCTTTAAGGGTTGTCCAGAAAGTGTTCCTTTAAAACATCAATTAGAACAACTTTTCCCAGCTCCTTGGGATGAAGAAAATAAATACGAAATTAGTAATATTAATGTGTATTTCGAAGGGTATGATAAAATGCCACATATTATAGATGCAAATAAGAATTTAGGAGATATTTTAGTGACAAAATATTTTGAGCTAAAAGCTGGTACTCCAGCATTCTTTGTTTTGCCACGGGGAAGTCAGGTTGAGAGCAGGTTTTTGGAAAGTTACTTATGAGTAACATATATTTTACATTTATACATAATTACTAAGATTACAATTTGTAAATAAAGATATATTTATGTTTTTTTTGTGTTTTTATAAAACACTAAATATATTAAATCAACACATATCTTTTGGGAAAGAAATGTTGGTTTATGCATGGTATTGATAATTTGTTTACAGCATAGAGCGGCTATTAGGACATATCTTTCAATACATTGCGTAGTGTAGGTGTGGCCCCATCTCCTACAACCACTGTGTTACAGTTAGACTATTTGGTTCCTGTTCTAATACCTATATCATAATACAATACAATAGTCTCAATAAACATAGATAAAGGAAAAAAAAATAAAAGAACATTATAAACAAATTATATCTAATTGTCCGTGTCATCATCATTCATCTCATAATTTTGATGCGGGTAGAACGGTCCGGGCGGTTCGAAGGCCCCTTTCTTATCAGATAACGTGGGGTACGGATGGTGGGGCATAGCACCCATCCATTGTGGATACCAGTAGAGACCCTGTAAGTAATAATTAATACCTGTTCATATATAGATGATTGGATATTTATTCTAAATAACATTTTATTATGATTTATTCAGATACTATTATAGTTTCGATAATTTAGTAATTTTTTTTTTGAGACTACAACTTTAACTACATTTAAATATTGTTTTTGGTGTGTTGGTACTATTCTTCCACGGTTTTCTTTACTGATTATGTCAAAATCTTAACCAGAAATAAAAACCATCAATCAAGTCATATTTATGTTTGTTCCTAGTATTATATACTTTATATAAAATATATATTGTAGGCAAATGTATTTAAATCTTACTTTACTTCCTCCTGCGGCGTTACAAGTAAACCTATCGTCGTGAAGCTCCACTGGATCTAAATAACTCTTGCCAGCTATCGACCCGTAGTTAGGAGGGTACATAAACAGACATCCATCTAGAATATCTGAAATTAATAATTTTGTTTAAAAATATTGTTTCGCTGAAGGTAAGTTTAGATATTGCTTGGGTTCTAATTAAGTAATTGCCAAATAGATTTACGTAAAAATATCAATTTCTATCTACCTGTAACCAATATATTTATTTGGTTACAATTTTATCCGAGTATTATAGCCAATTCTGCCTACTACATCCGATATCCATATTATCAAATTCTTTCTAATTATGTAGCAACGTAGGCAGAGAGAGTCTAGTATTAAGGCATACCGCTCCCCACTTTCCGTCGAATTCGTCGAAATAGCGTTTGAATAGCGGAGGAACTCATCGACACTCTTTGCTATGACACTAGAGCCAAGAAATAAAATTATTAAATATTTTATTTCTTCGAGTGGGAATTGAACCCACAACCTGTCGTGTTAACAGCCACACGCTTGTGCCCCCGCGCCACGACCGACTTCGATATAAACGTTATCATTATTACCAACTGTAACTATAATACCTGCTATGAATTCTCATTCATATAGCCATTTTCCATGTTATCTAATTAAATTTAGCTTAACTTTTGTCCCTGTCATCAATTCCCGGGTTATCCCGGCTATACTAATGGTTGATGCTGTAACATTTTTTATATAGATATCTTGCATGTTGCAGGATAGCCAGTATCAACTATGTGATACTTTCTCTTTCTCTTATATAAGAGAAATATATATTAAGGTAATTTGGACATTATAATGTTCAGTGTTATGTAAAAATTTACAATCACAAAAAATCGCAAAATATACAGTTATAAATTTTATTACTAAATTTCACGTAGTTAATTAAATATTTACATTGATGTCAAAATTAAAATCATTTTGAAGAATTGTAAAGGAAATTAACTATGGGCGTTGGAAGAGGGAGGCCCGGATGGACCGTGCCCACCCCAGGATAATCTGGTGCCCAACTCAGAATTTTTGCCCAAAAGTAAAAAACAAACATGTTTTGTTCGTGAGCATATTATATTCATAAAGTCCAGAGCCTCCCCAGTAAATCTAGATACGCCCCTCAAATTAGCATAATTAGGTATATGTATTATCGCCTTACAAGGGACCGTGACGTTTTCTTCTTCAGGCTCTTCAGGCTTGGGCGTAGTTTCTATATACGGTGGTACAGGATCTATTCCCGTACCCGGGTCGCCGGGAATTAAAAACGGTCCTGATTTTATCAAAAATAAATTAGCATACAATAATAAAATCCAAAATGAAAAACCATAGCTAAATCACAATAAATGGTTATGTATGTATCTACTGCAAAGTGGGATCTAGTCAAAGTATATTTTTTTGCAATTTTTTTTATTCATTTTCTCTTAGTTTAGTTTAGAAAATTTGATAAGCCACCGTGGCGGAGTGGGACAGCGTTTGACTTAGCGTAATGATTGTGGCTTCGATCCTCACTCGGAGAAATGAAATTAATTCCATTTCCTTCTAACAAGACAAAATGTGGCACTTATTTCTCTCCCTTAATAACATAATGTCTCGAATTTGGATGTAAAATGGAGAACGGAGTGTTTTTGTTCTCTGCTTCTACCGTGCTATGAGGATAAAGCGTGTAGATTATAAAAACACTAAATATACCCAAATTAAATATTTTTTATACTATAAAATTTAACCACTAACCACCATAATGGTTCGTATAGTTCCATTCGCAAACGTGATGATCGCAAACGAGCGGCGTGTTGGGCTCCTTCGTGTAGTACGTATTGCCGTTTGGTGTAGTCTACCGTTGTTTTTAATTATAATATAGTAGTTAAAATATTTAAAAAGGTTTTATTAAAAATATACATTAACGTTATAATTGTTACGCGAGGTGAAGGTATTGACGAGCATAAAGCTCGTTTAGATAAAGATAAAAAATAAAATTTAATAACGTTTTTATAATAAAATAAAATATTTTTTTGTGGAAACGTCATTGGTTTAAGAGTAATTTATATAATTTGTTTTTTATGAAGTAAATAATGAGGCAAAGCGGCTTCGCTCATTTGAAGTTATTGTCATATTAAACCAAAGTTACGCAATACTTTAAAATAAATCGTAGTCTATACTTTATTCTAATATATAAGTTATATATTACTCTAAAATTTCATCTAAATCCATTCAGTAGTTTTTACGTGAATGTGGAACAAACATCCATTCTCACAACCTTTTACATTAATAATATTAGTAGGATTATTTTGTTTCTTTCTTAAACAACGAATAGAATAAAAACAAAATAACATAATAATGTATATAGTTACCAACAAGAAATCGTAATGCCTGTATCTCAGCCCCTGTATATTGAAGTCTAATATAAAGGAGCCGGAAGTGATGATGCAGGAGGCAGCTGTTAGTGGAGGTAGCTTGTACATGACGAGGCCACATTTAACTATCGCTTTAGGCAATGTTGATACGTCTCTATCTTTTTGGAGTATCTTTTTAAATGGGAATCTATTAAAAAATATCAAAATATCCACTATTGAAAATTATGCTTTGGGAGATTTTTACTTTTTTTGAAAGCTTTGTATATTTTAAATGACATGGGTATATTACTAATAGTCTTATTATAAGCGGTTATAGTAGATTTTTTTTACAGAGCACTAGCTAATGTGTGATACTGTTTATTATGTGGTTTAACAGCTGCACACCGCTACCTTTATATCTACTAATACGTAAATTGCCGCAATGTCCTTTTAATTCTAGAATCCTATAAAAATTTGAACCCGCGTCTCTTGGAAACATTCCAAACGCTCTAATCACTAAGCCATACTTCTCATCAAGCTACGTCGAAATTCTTGTACGCTTGTTACAAGTTATTTATTTTATTATCTCTGAAGGTAGATTTTTACAAATTTCCGCTCCAGAAGCGGCAAACTTTGCTACGCTCAAATTTTTATGCGTTTCAAAAAAAAAAAATCTTTCCCAAGTGTGGAATAACATAAATTTGCAATATATATAGTTATAATAATGATTTTACCTAAATATACAAATACCAATATGACACTCTAGTCCATGTAAATAATTATCTGTCGGAAACGATATGCTGGGGTCGTCTATCAGATAGTATTTCTGTTCGTCGTGGTAATGTAGAAATCCTAAAAATACAAACGATCGATCTTTGCAATACGGCGCCAAACCTTTGCCCATGTTGTATATGTCGCTGTAGAGTTCAGATAAAAATAAATACACGTTTTTTCCACAGTAAAATTCTGCAACAAAATATCAAATTACTTTTGGGGCACAATTGTTTGTAAAATACTAGTCATGACCTGCAACTTTGTTTGTGTAGACTCAAGTAGGGACTTCAAGAAATCCTTTCATACACCTCCCTCAATGTTAGTTACCAACATGTTAAATCTCATCCTTTTAAATTCAATGGTTTCTTCTGTGAGTTATTTATCAGTTATTTAGTAATGGTTATATTTATATCTAATCAGTTTCTAGCATTTTGTAGAATAGGTAAAGAATATAATTAAGGCAGCAAGATATGCACAGGGAACGCTTTGCTAGATCTCAAAGAAAATATATTTCTTTTTCTCGAGTGGGAATCTAAGTCTGAACTTTGTGTCCCTGCGCCACGACTGGCCTCTGGACCGCTTTGAAGTGATGATAAATGTAAAATTATTACAAGTATGTATATGATTTTTAATACAAAGGAACATATTTTGTTTTGGACAAATCAATATTACCTTGACTGATATAAAACTCCATAGGAACAGGTCCGCCTGTGTACGTAGCTTTCCTTTCCGCAGCAATAGAGTTATGGTTTTCATACATTGTTAGCATATTATCGATAACATCGTCTAGAGTTATTAGAAGTACCTATAGGAAATGTGAGTTAGGTAGATACCTAAATAGAAAATTGTTTCGCCACCGTTTAATGATAAATCAGCTTCACGCTGTATCCCCCACACAGCAGGGTAGGCAGAGGGGTCCTAGTGTTAAGATACTCCGTTCCCCATTTCTGCCGAATTCTGGAGGCATTGCGTGTTGAGTGGCAGAACTCAACGCCGCGCTTAGCTTCGACACCAGAGCGAAGAAATGGAAATATAAATTTAAGTAAATATTTCATCTCCTCGAGTGGATATCGAACCCACAACCAGTCGGTTTTACAGTCACACTTCGTGCCGCTGCGCTACGACTGACCCCTCTACCTACTAGTATTATTTTAGTATAACATAAGTTTTTTAGCGTCACGTCTTATCCTGTGTTGGCAGGGTATATGCAAGGAGAATTTAATCCTTAAGGCACTCTCATTTTGAATGAATGTATAAAGGAGTGAAATTGTGACAGTCTGCGTTGAGTAGAAAATAACTCGTTCCTCCAAGCGAAGACCCAACCACAAACCAAAGCATTTATAGTAAGATACGGCCCATTTCGCCATAATAATGTTAATAAATACAATTTTATGACAGCGTAATTGAGTTTGTTTGTAGAGGTAAATTGTGAAGTGTGAAGAATTGTGAAGAAATAATACAATATTATTCTTCACATTGTATCCCGCGTATAGCAGGGTAGGCAGAGAGAATCTAGTGTTAAAGCACTCCGTTGCTCATATTCCGCCGAATTTTTCGGGGTATTGAGTGTTGAGTGATGCAATTCAACGTCGGACCAGAGCGAAGAAATGAAACTATTAATAAATAATAATTTATTTTCCTATGTGGAGATTGAATCCACAACCGTCGCGTTACGGTCACACCCTTATCCCACTGCGCCATGACGGTCTCAATATTATTCTCTACTCACTAACTAACAGTCATTCTATTTAATTATAATCATATTTTTCATCACCGGCGTTGAGTTCTGCCACTCAACACGCAATGCCTCCAGAATTCGGCGGAAAGTGGGGAACGGAGTGTTTTAACACTAGGTTCCCTCTGCCTACCCTGCTGTGTGCGGGATACAGCGTGAAGCTGATTTATTTATTTTATATTTTAATTCTAATATAAAAACTGATGAATTTACCTTTAATTCTTGTATATGTAGCTTAATAAATCTTCCCAGATGATCAGTGGCTATGTGAACTCGTTCATTAATTAGATACTGTACGAACATGAAAAGATCGCAAATGTAAATGTAAATGAGTAAGTAATAGATATAAATACTTATTTATATTTATATTCGTATTCGCCTGGTCGGTTTCCAGGAGGCGCGGGTTCGAGTCCCGCTACATTCAAATTTTTATACGTTTTCTAAATAAGTATTTTTCTTTCCTTAGTGTGGAATAACATTTTAAAAACGTTAAAAATAGATATAGATATTTTCTTTTATAGGAAGCGTATAAAGATTTTACTGTAACGAGATTTGAGCCCGCGCCGTTGGGAACCATCTCAACGAGCAGTAAGTAAAAATTTTTATACTTAAAAAAAACGAGTTTTTTTCTATATATATAAATTAGTAAGAAAATTAACACATGTTGGTGACAGCTTAAATCAGTTAACTAGTTTAAAGGTTCTTAGGCTTAAAAAATGTTTCAATTTTTGATTTCCATTGAGAAAGAATTTAATATAGCGAAAATAAACTGTAGAATAATTTTTACACACAACAAACTTTTTGTCTCCAAATATTAATACCAAATAATAAAATAGATTGAACAAAAATAATATATAGAATCTTTTGAACCTACCTGATCTTCAGCGGTCTTGATTCTCATCATTTCGTTTTGATAAAGCCACAAGTTGTCGAGTTTGTCTGTGGGGTCGTGTCCATATATTTCAAACGCATCTATGATCATTGCGAGAGTCAGGTTTTCATTTGGCTCTAAACAGCATGGGTGGTTGCGAATATTGTAGGGAGTCTAATAAAAAAAAATCTTTATTTCTGATTATATAAAATGTTATATTTATTATTTTATTACCCCAATATTAAAAAAAAAAATTAAAAGAAAAATGAATAATAAAATTGCTAAATAAAAAATGAATATAGTAAGATCGATTTCGATCAAATATTTTAAATATAATTGAATATGGCCAATTCTATTTAATATGCATCTTTGTACGATTTATTTTAAAAACATAAAAGATTTATTATAATGAACAAAATTTTAAATCATAGTCAGTCTAAAGTAGACGAATCCATCAGTAAACTTACCGTTAACTGCAAGAGTCCAATACATATTGCAAATAAAACGCGTCCACGTATAGAACCTTCCATATTTCCATCATTGTATCGACGGGAAATGGCTTCCAATTAATATATTTTTATTGCCTTACATGGGGATATTATTTCGAATAATTTTAATTGTTACAATTAGTCTTTGTTGGTTTTAAATAAAAAAAAATATGACCTTCACCTTGTAAAAATTACAACACTCAAAAAAATATGAACTATAGGGACCAGAAACGCTCCACTCGAATCCTCAATCAATCAAATACTATAATTAAAAACATATAGTTTACACTTCAGCCCAGAAATAGAGAGAACTTGACTTCATAATTTATATCGCGTGCTTTTATAGAGTTTTTTTAAAATATTAATTTATTTTATACTTTTTAGTCCTTAGTTTTTCACGTCATTGAGAGAAATGAATAGAATTTGTTAAGACGAATCGAATAAGCCCAAATTCAATGTTTACTAGTAGACAGTCCAAGGTTCCATCAGCTACCACAGTCCCACCATCAGACCAGCTCGATAAAACTTAATAATTTTATTGTTTGATTTATTTATGTCATTATGATTTATATTAGTAATTTACTGTACTTATAGAAAATATTAGTTATGTTAATATATTTCAAAAGGTAGGTTCTTTTGTGTCATTACATGAAAAACGAATTAACGTGGGAAATTTCGTTAAAATGTTTAAATTTACGATATAAGTTAATTTACAAAAAACTGGGAAAAGGGAAAAAAGACAACAACATCGAATAACATTTTATAATATTTAAAATACACACCTAGAATTCTTTCCACCGCAATATATGCGAAATGAGTATTTATAAAACATTATTGCATTCGGTTACATTTCTAATTGTTTTCAATAAGCGTTACACGTTATGTAACAGAAGAAAAGTTCACATCGATTCTTTACTACATTCTCAAAACAACAGTAAACATGAATTATTCCACTAATTATGTAGAATTAAACGTTACTTTCACTTAGATATATATTTGTAAACTTTCTAACAATCAATTCCTTTATATATTTTTCTATTAATATTTTTTTTTTATCGGAAGACATGTAAAAGGCAGAATGTATTAAGATCTATGCTTATACTTTGTTTTCGATATTTAAAAATAAAAGAACATTTAATTATATTTCGACATCTATGCATGTATATGTTTATAAATAATAATAATATATTATATAATTTCTGTTTAAAATCCGATTATTCTTTGTAAATTTTCTGTAAAAATATCGTAATATTCAAATGGAAGACCGCTGCTTTTGTTTATTGATTCAATTAAATTAATTTCTAAATGAATACAGGTTTAAATAAATAATGTATCTATATGTAGAGATTTAATTTAAAAATAATATGCTATTTATTTTTAGTTTGTTTTCATGGATAACATAAAAATTAATTAATAAGTCTAGTAATTTATTTTGATTTTTTTTAATACTTTTAGGTAAATCATTTGTATAAGCTGTAATGTCTTTATACAATGTATAAATATATATGCTATAGATCATCAATATTTTTTTAAACAACAAAATTACACCAAAGTTCACTTCTCGTAAAGCTTTTAATCTTCAAAACTAACAATAATTTGGCGAATAAGATGCTAATTATTTGATTATTTTTTAGCTAATTTTTTAAATTAAAATGAAATTGTTTGTCGAACTGTAGATACGCAGTTCGATTGGTAAATTATTGATCCTGATTACAATACTCTTAAACAAATAGAAAACTATAATATAATATTAAATTAGGTATATAATTATTTCAAAAAGTAGTATATAAATATATATTCACAAAATAATTGTTTATACTTTTACAATGATAAATATACATAGTTATTGTTTGTTATTGTCATGTTTTATTTTTCATATTCCGTTATATTTTATTAATTTGCCCTAGCAATCAATATTCTACACGTAAAACAACATATATCTAGTACATACTTCTATAATTACTTCTAGGATATACATATGATCAACAACGAGTATTTATATTAATATAAGTGGATATTAGGTAATATGTCAAATTATCATTTTTTTAAATTTGTTCAGCAGAGCAACAATAGTAATAGATTAAACATGAAAAGTATGTTTAAAAAAGTTTTCTTTAAACAGATACTATTAATTTTAAAAGTAAAATTATTAAAAGGTACTTCATTTGAATTATTAAATATAATATAGGAATTTAATAAATTATAATTGTGGAGTATTATATTGGCATATCTAATTTATTTCATTATCTTAAATTTAAGCATTTGTCTTATAAGTATATAGATTATATTTTTGTTATGGAAGACTTCGTTGTCGAAGAGTTTCGAATACATCATTTGGAAGACGTTGGATTCTTTTAAATAGTTGTAAATATCATTTAAACATCTAATATAAGTATATACACAAACCTATATATATATATGATTGGAAGACATTTTGAACATTGTAACGTAACGGCTAGTTATATAATTATATCTTAAGAGCTAAAATTCATAAAAATTCAATCACATCAGACTAGATATTATTTGGCGTTTAACATTTTAACCGAATTGCAACTGTGCAGAACATACAAGAAGAAAATGCGTAAATCTAAAAATAGTTCAACAATAAATATCTAAAACTCTAGTAAATTAAAACGGCAAACCAATTTTGAAAGCTTTTATAAGCGCGGAGCCAGAATCATACATACCAATGATTCCAAAGAGAACGCCAAGGCCTATAATAAAATAATCATAGGCAATGGTAGTGCTTTCAAGTTGACTTCCCTTTAATTTAAGATGGAAATATGCTGGCCATATAAAACTCAACATAGTTCCTGTGAAACTACCAATAAAACCCATAAGTATAGCAAAATGTGGAATGAAAATTGCCATGAGGATTGTAAACATTATCACACCAAGCCTCCAAGCAAGCCCCCATACTTTTAGTTCCCCATCTAAGGCATAAATTGGTGGAAATACGGTTTTTGGCTTCCCTCTAAACAGAACGCGTTCCAATAAATCACATGCAGCATAATAAGGTAATGGATAGCTGAGTACAGCTTTGATCACCAAAAAGAAGTTAACCAACCCTTTAAAACCAGCTGAACGCAAATTGTTTGTGATTACTTGTTGAGTATCATTTTGGAATGTCAAAAAACACAAATATCCAAAAATAGATTTGAAAGCTGCGGCAGCTATATGAGACCAATTTAACATCCATTCAAATCGAGACCGATCCTCCATGTTACCTTCCAGCGTTGGTAAAAAGATTTGCGACGTGTAAGAAAACACAATAACGCCTAAACTGATAGGAAAGTTTTCGAAATCCAGTGACCACTTCACTTTCGACCAACCCCAATCACCAATATAGAGAATACAGTACCCAAGGACGATCGCATTTATTATAAGATGGCTCATTGTGCACCAAAATGAAAGCATACTTACGCTTTTTAATGATTTTAAAAATGCCAGGGGCAACAAAAATATACCAGTTAACATCATCCATGAGCGAGTATCAATAGAGCCGTCTGGAAAAGTACCGATCATCAGATCACCACATACGACGACGTAAAGAATGCAGGTCATGAGAAGTTCTATTATTTGGGCAATATTGACAATTTTTGCACCATATTTTCTTCCAAAGCACTCTTTTGCAATACTAACGTAAGAATCACGAACACGTACGCGTTGTCCTGAGACAGGATCGTCTTCATAAAGACATTCAACAAGAATTTTACCTGTGTAGCAGCAAATATGCGCAATTCCTATCATGGCAGCAATTGCCCAATATCCTCCTTGAAGAACAGCAAAAGGCAAAGATACAACGAACATACCCTGTAAAAGAAATATATTTATTATATTCGCATTAAAAAGGTCCACTATATTTCTATTTAATAAAATATTTTGTATAATATGCATACCTGAATCGCATTAGTGACGTTCCAGGCAGCCTGAAATTCATTAATCTTAGCACCAGGTTTTCCACCACCCTCTTCAAAACCGCCTTCTTCTGATGAAGCGTAAAAATCTACGCTTTGCATGCTTTGTGTTCTAAAAGAAAAGAAAATATTAGTCGTCTCACGAATTAATAAGGTTGCAATTTATTTTACTTATGTAATTTTTCGTTAGATTTTATAATGTACTAGTATTATAAGTACGGCTAACCTAGGAGCACCATCTTGTTGAGGGTAGGTGTTCTGGTAGCTGGTGAAAGAATCTTCAGCCTGTAGTTCGCCACTTAGGAATGGATTAGTAGGATTGGTAGACTGATATGTTGGTGAAGTGGTTTCGTTCATTGTAGAGAGCTCACAGCTTTCTCCCATATCTGAGATGAGTAAATATTACATAACACTTACATATATAATATAGGTTTTTGATTATTATAGTTAGCATTTAACAACAAAAGCAAATGAAACACGTTCGTTTTAATCATATTTTAAATCTTAAATTAATAGGAAAAAATAACAAAAATTAAATAAGGAAACATATTTTTATATATGTGATTTTTTTCTATTTTTTACGTAAAAAATAAAAAAATACATACCCATATTAGCAAATCTAACATTCTGAGGCGGGCGTGGAGGCTGCCCTGGCTTTTCAGGTACCTGCTGTCTCACAGTCTGCATCGCTACATCCAAGACATTCTTGATGGGTGGTATCTTTATACGCCCCAAATTGATCATTTTGTTTCTTTTGTTTTAATTACTTTGGCCGTAAATATTAAAACTTTGTCTTAAATAATATTTTTTTATTTTATTCTATATATATATGTATATGTCAAAATTGACGTAACAGGAAGACTTGAATTTTAAAAACTACCTTTAAAACTTTTATTATTCTAATAATTAATACTAAAATGGAAGACTTCTTTACACTACACTAAATAAAATATCTTTACATTATTGTTTTGCCGTGCACTTGGTTTCAGCAGCCATTTCTGAATTGCTATTTTCAGCACCCATTGTGAAATATACGATACCTCCTTTTGTTATAATAATTTAAAATACACTTGTTTATTTAAAATATCGCTTTTGTATAATGAAATGAAAATTTTGTATGGTTTAGACCATTTTTAAAGGTTTTCTTTATTACAATGGCTGCTCGCACGGTTGTAGTCGTTTGGGTGACTTCGACGCGGGGGAGATGCGCGATAGGGCGATCGATATGAACGAATTTGTTCCTTGGCACAATGCCTCTATAATAACCGGATATAAGATACCTTATTGGGATTCTAGATTTGTAGGTCCCATATGAAATAAGTTGTGAAACAGTTTGATAAAAAATCTATAACAAGTTCTTATAGAAAATATAATAAATATACAAAGTAGAGCTGCTAAATTGTCTTAAAATATTTTACTAAAACTATAAATTTTCAACTAGGTTACATTACGTAAATGATTATGGTTTTTTTTTATTTCCAGACGTTTGTTTCGAGTTCTAGTTCAATAGCTATCTATATAATATGAACAAAACCTCTACATATAATATAACTTCATAGAACTTGAATTGTTTCATTGTCTCAAGAAATAAAGAATGAAAAGTTGTATTTTTTAATTATCACAAGTGCAACTTTGACACGTGATGTATCTGCGAAGGAAAATAATAAATGACATTGACCTTTCTTATTCCTCCAGGCCCAGTCCATTTTAGTTTACATACGTTTTAGTTGCACCAAGTTATTTGAATACTATGCAGTCAACTGACATATAAGATAAATACTACTTATTTAGAAAACGTCATAAAAATTTGAACGTAGCGGGACTCGAATCCGCGCCTCCTGGAAACCGACCAGGCGCTCTGACCACTAAGCCATAGGTTCTCATCAAGCTACGTCGAAACTTTTATACGTTTGTTACAACTTATTTATGTTGTTAGCATCTCTGTAGGAAGATTTTATTTTATTTTAATTACTAAGAATTATCGTCTGGCAAGAGAGAATGTTATTTATTAAATATTCTTTCACATTTTTTAAAGTGTTATTTATTCCACATTTATTTAGAAAGCAATAGCATAACTAACTATTATTTCAGCGATCTAGGTACACAAGTGCTGCATTTTATATGATGTGGAGTCTCCACAGCATAAAGAATAGGAAAAAAAAATTGGGGGACGAATTTTGGATATAAACAATAAATAATTCCTATTGGATATAATATAGGTATTTGAGCATATTGTAATGTCTAGAGACCTAGTAGAATTGTAGCAGGCTTCTCAGCCTACAAAAAAAGTGCGCTAGAAATGCGCGAATGAGAAAAAACTATCGAATTATTGATAGAGTTTATCGTTATTTCTAAAAGTCATTTTATACAGTTCTAATATAATTTTTATTGATTGTTAAAAATCTCGTAATTGGTCCCACGTCGCAGTTTTTATGTGCTGAGTGGCGATATGAACTCGTCTAGAGCTCGGGCTTTTATATCATGTATTTATTTAATATGGCTCTTACAAATAATTGTAAGTATTGTTTAAAAACAGTCACAAATTACTGTATTAGACAATATAAGAAACTATACAAACATGATTATACTTTTTGTAATATATTGTTAATAAAATAGGTATTTGGTGAATGAATTGAAAATTTAAAAAAAAATCAGCTTCACGCTCTATCCCGCACACAGCAGGGTAGGCAGAGGGAACCGAGTGTTAAGACACTCCGATCCCCACTTTCTGCCGCATTCTGGAGGCATTGCGTGTAGAGTGGCAGAACTCGACGCCGCGCTTAGCCTCGACACCAGAGCGAAGAAATGGAAATATAAACTTAAGTAAATATTTCATCTCCTCGAGTGGGAATCGAACCCACTACCAGGCGATTTTACAGTCACACTTCGTGCCGCTGCGCCGCGACTGGCCTCAGTTGAAAATTACAGTTTACATTAAATTTGGAATATGGCATTTGAATTTTAACAATTTACTAAAATTGATATTTACAGCTACACATTGTACCGACACACAATAAGACAATTATTTTTAAGTACGTGTACAGCATGAAGAATTCAGTGCTATATTTATTATATTTATTTCTGTTTAATACGTTCACTGTGGTTTGAGGTCGAAATCGGCCTCATATAGACTTCAGCCGGTGCAGGTTATGTTATCAATAAATGAAACATGTGGCCGAAAACATTTCAATCGCATCAGCTGGAAGTTCTGAAAATAGCTGAAAAAGCTAGTCGCTAGCTAGTAGTAGCTAGTAGTTATCTCCTTCTAAAAATACTATACATCCATACATGTTGAAATTATATAAAGTAAATATAATGTTAAATAGGTAAACAAAATTATTTAGAGTAGGCTCGGCTATAAAAATCTATATATTTTAGGATTGTTTTTTTTTATCTCTATAAATTTCCAGTATTTTAGCGAGGTAGACCAAGAGAACATAGTTAAGACACATTGTCATTCTCTGTTTGTAGAGATGAGAAATTTCTTTAAAATAAATTCATTTCTGATTTAATATTTTATTATTCTAGGCTGCTTACGATATTCGACGTCACCCATGTTGTCAAGAGCCGAGTGAAAACATCACCCTGGCGATGATCATCGACGCATACGAGATCTATGGACACGATCCCACGGACAAGCTCGATCACCTCGCCCACTACCAGATCGAGATGATGAAGATTAAAAGGGCACCCGATCAGGTACTTTAAATATTGTCTAGTTTTATAAAATAACATTTTTCATCAAATTCCCAAGCTATAAGTATGTTATAAAAGAGTTAGATACGTTTAAGTACAATTTATTATTTAATATTTTTTAATTTTACATTTTTTTTTATTTTCGTATTGCAGTATATTATAAATGAGCATGTGCACATCGCTACTGATCACCTGGGAAGATTTATTACAATGCATATCAAGGAACTTAAGGTAGGACCAACATGAGACGCAGCTTTATTTTTATTGCACGGTTTTAATCTTCGTACAAATTCTCAGAATCCATTGTGGCACAGCGGAACAGCATCTGACTGTAAACACGATAGTTGTGAGTTTGATTCTCACTCGCTGGAATGTACTTTGTGAAATTTTTATTACTCGCTCCGCCATACAACACGCAATGTATCGAAAATTGGGCGGAAATGGGATTTGGATAGGACTAAACAAACAATTAAAAGCTTCCAGAACTTCAGACATACAAGTTTTATGGCTTTCTGGTAAATTTTACTTCTCATCAATATTTTTTTTAGCTTCACGCTGTATACCACAGTATGCAGAGGGAGCCTTGTGTTAAGACTCCGGTCCCCCTTTTCCGCCGAATTCTGAAGCGAAAACAAGAAAATATTATATATTTCATTTTCTAGATTAGGGGTCGAACCCACAAACTGCCAAGTGTATAATCACACGCTTCTGCCCCTGCGCCACGATTGGCCTCAATTATCAAAACTTCTTTATTTTAATTTGTCTCTTATTATTGTATCTTTCTATTAAGGTCCTATTGATTGCTCTGGACGACGCCATAGACAATATGCTAACAATGTACGATAATCACAACGCGATTAAAAATGAAAGAGTTGCTACATATAACTCTGCAGCTGGAGGGGCTGTTCCCTCTGAGTTTTATTTGAGTCAAGGTAATGTTAAGAAAAGTTGATGATTTTGTTTATTGAATTTTACAACTACATTACCACGATAGGGCTTGGATTTTTGGGATGCAAATTTGTATAATGTGGAGATGTAAAACAAACCCGGACAAGCGCGAGTCAGGCTCGCCAACCGAGGGTTCCGTATGGAACTTGGAGGTCTCGAGCTTTTTCTGAATTTCAAGTCTAACTTAGCCAGATCCCTTTCATGTGATACGTCACTTGAACTAGCGGCTTTCATAACAAATTTTGCCCTCCTTTTAAGGCTAATATTTTTAGAATTCAACCACAAATCTATAGTTTTCTGGTTTTTCAGTTTTTGAGATAAAGGCTCTTGACAGACCGACAGACAGATAGACGGACAACAAAATGATCTTATAAGGGTTCCTTTTTTCTTAAAAAAAATTATAATCTTACGGTGACATGTATCTAAAGATTTATATGTAAAATACAGACACTATTAGTATATTTTTTATTTAGTAAATAGAAAAAAATTAAAATCTGTTTTAGAAAATTTATCAATTAACGAACTTTATTATCTATATTTTTCAGAATTTTACTGTGGCAAGAACGTTTATATTTTCGTATCAGAATTGTATAGCGATATTTACAATATGGGACGCGGTATCACTCCGTACTGCAAAGATCGCGGATTCCATTTCTTGGGCTTTATACATTTCATGGATGATACTAAATATTTTTTGGAGGAAGATCCGAATGTGGTTTTTCAAATGGACAATTACATACATGGTCTGGAGTGTCATTTGGGTATATGTATATTTAGGTAATTTATTGTAGTGTTTCGAAATTCTGAACATATTTTACTATAATAAAGTATGCAATAAAATATTTAAAAAAACCACGACTCGTGGTGCAGGGATACAGACGTGTGACTGTAGATGCGACAGGTTGTGAGTTGGATTCTCATTCGAGGAAAAATTTAAGCAAATTTTATTCATTTCTACACTCTGGTGTCGAGGCAAAGCGCGGCGTCGAGTTCCGCCACGGCAACACGTAATGGTTCCAGAAATCGGCGGAAAGTGCCGAGCGGAGTGTCTAACAATTGGGTCCCTCAGCCTACCCTAGCCTACATGCATCGCATCACAATACAGTAGAAATATATCTGTCTGTAATCAATTATCGGTATTTTAATTTCGAATTGTATTTTGATGCATTATAAAAAGCTTGGATCGACGAAGCGTAGCATTGACTTCTGTCACCCAATGTGAAAAAACGCAGTGTCTTAACACTGGGTTCTTTTTGCTAACCAAGCTAAATAAGCGAGAAGTTGTAATTCTTGAAATATTTCCATTATATTATATTTCATAGGTTTCCATTTAAAAAGAACCTACAGCATATAAGGGACGTATCAACGATGCCGAAAGCGATTGTAAAATGTGGTCTTATCATGTACAAACTACCGCCATTGACAGCTGTTTCCTGCATCATAACATCTGGTTCCTTTATTTTGGACTTCAATATACAGGGAATAAGGTTTAGACATTACGATTATATGTTGGTGAGTTTTTCAAAGTATTTAGTAAGTTAACAAAAGGGTTAACAAATAAATATAACATAAAAGAGGCAAGGTATTAACTATGTATTTAAGTAATAATTGTGACTTTATGCTGTTATACATAAATTATAACCTACCCTGTTATGCGCGGGATACAGCGTGAAGCTGATAAATTCCATAAATTCTCCCCAAAAATAAAATATTGGTGATTCCCCGATTTCTTTTTTCAAGTTGTATTTCGCACATAACAGGATAGGCAGAGAGAATTAAGTGTTAAGTTCCCCATTATCCGCCGAATTTTCGAGCCATGGCAGTTGAGTGGCTGAACTTAACGTCGCGCTTTGCCTTGTTATTAGGGTAATAAAATTAAAATACTAAATATTTCATTTACTCGAGCGGGAATCGAACCCACAACACACCACCATCGATTCCACAATACGCGTTTACAGTTACACGCTTGGCCCATTACAGTACGGTCAACAAGTTGTGGCCGACCTGAAGTTAGTTTTTCTGAACTTTTGCGCAATCGGGAAAAAGTAATCAAAAGTGTTCTCACTTTTGATTACTTACCAAAAAAATCTCATCTGCACAGATCTACAGCTAATTTCAAACCACGACTTTTTTCTACCTAATCTCTTAACCGTATTGTATTTTACTATGGCTGTGGCTTCATTAAGTTTATTTGGCAAAGTGAGGATTTTAGTATAATATAAAGGAGTTCCGGTGACTCATCATCTGTTATAATTACTTAAATTAAAAATAATCTTATTTTAGTTCCTGCCAAATGGACATTCGTTTTACACAAAAGAAAAATTTTCACCATTAGTTTGTGACCATCATGTCTGTGAATGGAATAACACAAATTTCTATGGAGGTAACAATTATTTATAAGTTTTATAGTTATTCTAAAATATACGAAACTACAATTATAAGATTTTTAAGTTTTTTTTTAATGTTATTTCATATTTAGGAAAGAAAATAATTATTTAGAAAACCCGGATTTGAACACGCGCCTCTTGGTAGCGTATGGCTTAGTAGTCAGAGCGCTTGGACCGTTTCCAAGAGGCGCGAGTTCAAATCCCGCTACGTTCAAATTTTTATACGTCTTCTAAATAAGTACAATTATAAGATTTTAGTGCCACAATCGTAGCAAAGTTAAAACGTGCTAAGATGAATCTGATGGTAGTTGGGGGTAGCTTATGTTGACTAATTATTTAGTAGCTTATTAAAAAGAAATGAATTCTAGTCCATGTAAATACTAGCTTTTACAAAAAGCTTGCGTTGATATCCTTTAACGTCTGTCAACGAAGCCATTAAATATTAAATTATAAATATTAAATTTGTAACATGCTTTTGCATTATATATAATGACAAGATTTACAAGAAATTTATTAATAGTTTTTTCATCAACTTTGTTTTTTTTTTTAAGTACTTAGTTTTTTCTAATTTTGGTCATTACCAGTCGGTTGAATAATGTTAGGAAGAAAGCGTATTACAGAAACTCTCTTTCGTGCTTATAATATTATAAGAATGTAATAAAAATATTTTTTTAGAAAATGTATAAGAAAATTGAACGGAAACCGTCCACAGGTTTAAGTCCCGCTACGTTCAAATTTTTATATAATACGTTTTCTTAAAAAGTATTGTTATTCTTGAAGTGTGGAAAAACACTTTTAAAATGTGAAATATATGTATTAAAATGGTTTTTAGGTCCATTTATAATCCCGGGTGACCCCGGCACAGGTCTATCTCCAATTCCACCCTTCCTCGAACAGACTACAGAAGCGTATCACGTGTCCACTGAGCCTCCAGGACTTGATTACACTAACATTACATGTAATTACATTTTTATAATTATTTTTAATTTTTGGAATAGATAATAGGTAAATAACAGCATTTAATGACAATTTTATTAAGTGGCTGAATCCATTGGAATAAGAAAACCTTTGAGTATGTGACCAAATTTACTCAACTGTCTAACCTTCTGCATTAAATTGTCACGAATTATTAAAGCACTTCAATTTAAAATAAGTTACTAACTAGTTAAGTTATATTCCAATTGTTTTTCCCCTTCAAGTGTGTAAATAGGATACTTTCTTGCCAAATGATAATTCAAGCAATTACCTTTGATTAGCGGAAATTTGTTTATAACCATCCAGAAATGCTAACATAAATAAATTGTAGTTAGGTAGCGAATAAAAATGTTGACGTAGCTTGAGGTTCAAATCCCGCTATGTTAAAAATTTATACGTTTCCTAAAAAAGTCCAGAACTGATGTATTTGTTTCTCTTTAGATTCGTTGGACGGTTGCTGGTTTATGTTCCCACCGAACTATGGCTCTATCGCCGGTATTAGTTACCTAGATCCTCTCACTGTCAACGAATATAGATATACTTGTTCTGGCGGTGCAGGAAATAATAAGGTAACGTGGCCTTTTGAACGTATATAGTGTACACTTAGTTGTTTGAATTTTGGAATTGTTTCTTTTTTGTAATATTCTTTATATATTTATATTATATTTGAGGTCGTCTTAATTTAAATATACATCGAAAAAGTTTTGAATTTTAAGTATAGTTGTGGGCTAGAATCCCAATGACCCCGAGACACGCCTGTCACTGTTGATTGTAAATGAATATTTCGGCAAATTTTCAGTAATACAAAATTATTAGCTAAAACTTTATTATAGCAAATTTTTATTCACAGGGTCTCTACTGGTACCCACAATGGATGGGTGCGCCGCCTCACCACCCGTACCCACGTCCAGGGGATTCCCCGACAAGTTTAGCAATGGGGGCTTCCGGAGCTTTCTACCCGCATTTAGATGGGCAAGTACCGCCTGATATACCTCTACCAATGGTAAAAACTAAATAAAAATTAAAACTCTCATGAATTTGTTTCATTTATTCCATTAAATATAAAACCTATTATTTTTATTATATGCCTATTACGTTTAATAATAGGTATTATTAATCGTAGTACTATTTAAAATTTGAATTACATTCTGTTCATCACACTCTAAAATTTAACATTACGAGTTGCCAACCAAATATACTTTTAAAGTAAACAAAAAATCAAAATCAAAATCTGACATTTAGAAACCTTATCAACAAAAAACTAATATATTTAAAGAAACCATACTTATGATTATATTTTTATATATATATATATATATATATATATATATATATATATATATATATATATAGAACTAGAATTTAAAAAAAAACAATTACAATTTTTAATAACTTTATTCATATTCTTATTAATAATTTACACAAACATAACGAAATCTAATGTCAACGTGAAATGACAGCTGTCACAAGTTCTATATAGATAATTAATAAAAATGGTGTTGAAAAACATAATTTTAATTAAAATATAAAAAAGGTAGCGTATTGTCTGGATAAATACTTTTTATGCAGTTTCTATAGTCACTAACAACTTATATAATTTCTTAAACTATCTAATACTATCAATCAAAATGGGCATATCACACTCGTATTCTATATAATGTTAAACAATAAAAATAAAATTAATTGTTTTCAAAATAATTACAACTAAATGTATATATAAGATATTTATTTAGATTGTCATTTCCAAAATTAACTTCCTACATTTGTGGCCAAATACAAAAAAAATAAAAAATATAGGTATTGCTTCGCCATATTGTATTTAGTTACTTTGTCACATGAGGAGGTAAATATAATAAAATAAAAATAAGAGACGAGACATTGTGTTAGTTTGAGGTACATTGTATAATAATAAAAATAAAAAGTGGAATGGTTTTTTTCATTGTAAATAGGATTATAAATTATTACTAAACTAAATACTTATAAAAAAATAAAAAAATGTGTATAATACGTAACAAATATAATAAAAAGATGATGAAAACATTTTGTTTAATAAAACAACAATATATAAAGTTGACAGTTATGTGGATTTAAACTCAATGATTTAAATACAAATTTCTTATATTAACTTTTAAGAATACATTTTTAATTGTTAATAATAAATGATAAATTCCTAATAATTGAATTTTTTTTATGTATTATTGGTATATTGTTATAATCTATATCTAAAATATTGATAAGTAAAATATTTTATTTAAGCAAAGTCTTCAGTTAGTGCATTATATTGTATAATAACATACATATTTATAATAATTAGTAATTAAAAAGGCGTAATCGGTGGAATAGTTACATATATAAATAATAAAGTAACTACAAAAATAGACTCTAGGAGGTGAAGAATAAGAAATTTTGTAAAATAGTATGTATGTATATCTATGTATTTAAAATAATATATTATATATATTTATTTATAATAATATGAAGAAATTTTAATTTTCTGTCAAAACTCTTAAGATAAGAAAGATTTTAAAATGATCGTTTTTTTGGTCACATTATTGAATCCAAATTAGATGTAAAAATCATGTATTTATAACTAATATTTTTTTTTTGTTTGATAGATGTAAAATGAAATGAGTCGATGTAAACATGATAATATAAAAGGTTTATAAGCTAAAAATGTTAAAGACCCTTTAAAAACATTTTTTCTATTCATTGAAGTAATAATATTATATACTTTATAATTTTTATCAGTATTGCACAAGAAATATATTAAAAAAATGGTATTCGTCTTAACTTACAGCATTAAAATGAAGCAAGCTGTTTATGACATCATAATGAGTTATCTTTATTTACTTAATTTTTACTTTTCTATATACTATGGACACCGTTGTTATAAATGTGAATCTTAATAACTATAATAAATCCGTATTTATATGTAATCAATTATAACTCTATATTTTGAAACTGGTATAGTCCCCTCCCAGAAACCAATTTTTATTTTTTTTATAATTGTAAGTGACTATTAATAAGATCTTTAATTTTCATGGTTTTTATACATTTTAAATGTAAATCCGGTTTAAGACTGTTATTAAAAAAAAACTATTAATTTACAATTTTTGTATATCAGTTTAGTTTTGACCAATGTTAGGGTGAGTTGAATAATATAAATATAATGAATAATATATTTTTATAGATAATTAATCTACATTATAACCTCAAAGTAAAAAAAATAACTTCGTGGTCTTATTGTATACGAGTTATGTTATCATATTTTAGTGAAAAATCATTGATATTGTGCTATCGGCCATAGGGTTGCCATTTTACACCCATCATTCATACAATAACCTTTACTATAAGTATGTAGTAATGTTTTGTATAAATTTAGATTTCATTATATTTTATACCTGCGACTTTACATTTTATTTTTATAATGCACATATAAATGGCAGTTTTTGATACTATACTAAGACATTATTTGGCAACCCAATCTTAATATACAATTTTTTTAATATCAACGGATATTAAAATTATAATAGAGCAGATCATAAGCATACACAGACTATATAAAATAATTAGAAAACAAATAATAAAACATATGAAAGTATCGATTTTGTTACTCAAATAAAAGCAATCAAACTATAATTTTATCAACAGAGTAAATATTATTTTTAACATCGATTTAAAGACAACGAAAATGTTTAAAATCGATTAATAAATTTACAATCGACATCGATTTTTTTTTATCAAATAGTATTTATTCGGCCAATTAAAAGCCGAAATACGAAAACAATCAGGCTTTTTGTTCCACAGGTTCCTCAATTTCAAATTCCTTCTCCCAACTCTCATCGGAATTCGCACTCGCATCATCTTTCACCTCTTTATCCCCGAAATAATCTTCCACCATATTGTTTCCACATTCATCTATCTTTTTAACAGGACTTTTGACATTTTTATTAATTTTATCTAATTTATTTGTGTCTTTTTTATTTGTTTTTGCGTTATTATTTTTATTGTCACGGGGTTTAATTTTTTTCGATGCTATTTCCTTCTCGTACTCTTCTAGAAGCAGAATCTGTTGTTCTTCTGTTAACTCTACATCGTTTGCAAAATCTTCTGCGTGAAAAGGGAAAATTGAATCTTAACAATGAATATCCAAAGACATCATAAGAAAAAAAAAATACCGAAACAAAATGGCGTTTTACGAAAACTAATTTATTGGCCCCTGGTATTAAATTACAAGTGTATTCTTGGGTCTGGTTGGTTTTAGTGCATATGTAACTAAACTTTTTACTTCAGAATGTAGGATATAATGAAAGATACAAAAAAATAATATATACTATAAACATAATATAGTCTGATGAAATGCAAACAAGAATAGTTTTGTAACTTATTTAATAGTCTAAAAATACAAACTTTTTGTTTTTTTTTTTATAATATCAAAACAAATATACAAACTTTAATGATTAACAAATGTTATAGGTAAGAAATTTAAACAAAAATATTAAATATATAAATGTTTGACACTTTAAATGATTTTAAGCAATAATTTCAAATGATTTTAAATATAACATATTACTTACCGTCCTCCCAGGTCACATTGTCTATGTCCTTCTCTTCGACAGGTTCCGGTATTATACCAGAGAGCACCTTTTTTGGACTTCTGCATATAGAAGAAACATAACTTTTATATTTTAAAATATTGTGTTAAATATAAAAAAAAAAAGGTGTTTCTACCTTTTGAAAGAAGGGCGGCCCGGACCTCGCGATTCTTGGAAGCGTTCAAGCGCTATGATCACTAAGCTATACGTTTTTATCTAACTACATCGAAATTCTTTTAGGGTTGCTATAACTTATTCATGTTGTCTAGGAACATGTAGACAAACGCACAGACAAAGAGACAAAAAAATTTTTGGTATAAAAATATAATAAAATTTTGTCAGTTCTATTACGTCATTAAATGTCATCACATTTTTTTATATATTATAACTTCTGTAATGTATTTGTCTGAATGCATGTGTGTGCATACATACGTAACACCGATGCCGTGTGCTTAACGCGTCGGTCGGTCAGTCCACAATAAAATATTGAACCATAATAACGTATATTTAAATATTACATCTTCCATCTACAGACGCCGATCCATTACGGTATTATTATAAGTATAGATAAGAAATTGTTGGAAGTAATAATAACGTTTTTGTTTGTACTTTTTTATATTACATTAGAGCATTTTCTTGCACGTTTAGTTTATTTTTTTGTGTGAGCAATAATTATTCTATTCCAAAGTTTAATTATTTCTTAGCTCAATTACGAACGCATATATAATGGATTTTTTATTTACTATAATTTAACTATAAAATATGTGAAGTATCTATAAATAAGATATTGCTTTAAGATATAAAAGATAAAAGTTATAGAAAATGGTAATCGGCAATAAAATTATATTGGCAGAAAAATCTGTATTACCGTCTTTTCTATTTATCTGAACAATGTAAAAAGAAATATATAAAAAAAATAATACCATACTCTAATAAAAATCGCTAAAACCAGATATAAAATATTTATTTCTATTAAGAATGTATACCAAAAATTAAAGCATATTTTTTTTGGTTGGATTTTGGTTCTCTCCTATTGTAACACAAACGTGGCGTTGAGTTTTGTCACCTAACGCATAATGTTTTCGAAAATTGGGCGGAAAGTGTGGAAGACACTCTAGGTTTCTTACGACTACCTAACTTATTATATGGAATATAGTGTGAAACTAAAGAAAAAAGAAAGACTACAAGGTTAACAACAAGTATAGAATAATAATTAAGCACACTAATAATAATTAACTGAGAACGCACAGCCTCCAGAGTTCGGAGTGGAGGTTAACGGAGTATCTCAACTCTGAGTTCCGTCTGCCTGCCCTGCTGTGTGCGTGTATTTAAAAAGTCAACTCACTCCTCAATAGGCTGCACGGTCTGCAGAGGCAGGTGCGCCAGCACGGGGTCGGCGGAGGGCGCGTCCTCCCCCTTGCGGGACGCCGCCGCCAGCCGGTCCTGCAGCAGCGCCACGCGGAACAGGTATCTGCAAGTTAACGTCGCGCTGTGCCTTCTTACTAGAGCGAGGATATCATTATTTTTTATGATAAATAATCTATTCTCCCGAGCGGCAATCACGCTCACAACAGTCGCGTTTACAGTCACATACTTGTGACATTGCACCACGACGGAGACATAAGCCAAATTTCTAAAATGCACACCCATCTACTAGCAAACTTAAAGCGGCCACGACTCGCCACCGCTATTGTAGCAAGATAGGTAGAGAAAACATAATGTTAAGTGCCCGGTGCCCTCTCTCGAAGAGAAACCGTGTGGTGGTTGGTGGACCTAACTGCACTCTTTATGTAAAGAAATCAAAGAAATTAATCTAAAAAACAAATATCATACTCTGTATAGAAATCAAATTCACGTATAGCAATAAAATTTACTACTGCGCCTTGGTATATATTTCAAGGAATTTGTCTTACATAAAAGAATAGGTTCTACAGCTTTGGCAGTCAAATACACAAACACAAAAATATTTTTTATACAAAAACGAAAAAGAAAAACCAAAAGAATTTAACAAACCTTTCCCAAAACTCCTCATGAGACACTGCATCTGGGACCAGCTTGTCATACTGTGACTTTAGTATCGGGTTCGAGTCCAGACGACGTACCACTGAGGCTAAAGTGATTACTGTCTCCGAGTCCTCGAGGCTACCTTTCCAGGCTTCGAATTCTGGACTATATGCTGGCACAATGTAGGTGGCGTCTACGCGCTGGAGAGCTTCTAATTCTTTCTGCAGATTGAAATTAATAAATGCATTATAAGTTTACATTAATTTTATAGATATAAATAGGCACGATGACAGCTAGTAAACGTAATGGTAAATTTATATATTTAATTAATCAGCTTTGCGCTGTATCCCACATACAGCAGGGTAGGTAGAGAGACCCTAGTGTTAAGACATTGCGTTCCCCACTTTCCCCCGAATTCTGGTACGTATTGAGTTGAGGAACCCAACACCGCGCTTTGCTTGCCACAGTGAAGAAACGAAAATATACATTTGAATAAATATTTTATTTCCTGGAGTGGGAGTCGCGTTACAGTCACACCCTCGTGTCCCAGCGCCACGACGGCCTCAATTTGGTCTATTTAATTAATGGAATACAAAATACGAAAACCTATTAATGGAATACAAGACACAAACTAATTTTAAATTATTTATAAAAAGTAAAACTACAAAATACGACATATTGAACGACAATCAGAGTGATGCGCGTCACGTGGCGGTATACAAATGAATTATCATTTTGTACTCAGATTTGACGTCACAAGCAATGCCATAACACTTCGAGACGTTTTAGTGCGATTTTTTAATTTAAAATTAAATTATTTTTTATACAAAATCTTTATTTTCTATAAAATATAATATACTTTGTAATTATAATATTTTTCTCAACATGTTGACTGTTCTATAAACAGTTTCTCAAAATTGATCAGTTATCGTAGCGCAGGCAGATATAGGTTCAAATCTTATTTAGGGAAATGAGTTATTTAACATTTTCATTTCGTCACTCTGCTACAATATAAAACGAGGCATAGAGTTCCGCCACTTAGCTCGCAATGTTCTGAAAATTCGTCGGAAACAGGGGAACGGAGTGTCTTAACCTAGGTACACTCCCCCTGCGAGATGCGGGATGCAGCATGAACCCAAAAAACATAACGTTAAAATTACCTTGTACGTGGACAGCATCGTTGTATCACCAGATGATAGGATCACCTCAGTGTCATCTTCATCATCTGGCTCCGGGTTTAGAACTGTACTTACTTGACCTGAATACATAATATACAAATTACATATTATATTTTTTTAAAGCATTAAGTATTTATTATATATAATATTTATAAATATTATATATAATAAATACTTTATTATATATAATATTTATAATATTATATATAATAAGAGAAGACAGACTTTCATATTATATGAAGGAAGATACATATATGTATTATTTATTGGCTTTTGTCTACAGCTCTGCAACCATAGTCAAAGAGAAAGAAGAGAAAAAGAGTTGTGTATGGTACATTCTAAATAGCCAAGGTAACTTTGACAGCGAGTACAGTGGGTAGTAAAGCGATTAGTATGATGAATATTAGGCATTTTTGGATAAATGGACTATCCAACAAAACATTTTTTTTGAATACGAGCAAGTACTTCCTGAGATGAGCATATTTAATCACCCAAATGTCAACTTATAATGTAAATTTCGTATAAGAAGTACAGAAGTGATTGATGACTTAAAATATTTTGTTTTAATAAAAAAAATGCAGTACAAACCTATAAAACTGCTCAAACTTTTCTTCATTACATTTGCAGTTGATTCAGGAGAGTCTAACTAAAAATACAGATTAATAAATTGTTTGTATCTAATATAAAAATATTACAAAATAATAGTAAATAATGGATTGTAGCTATTAGTATAATTTTTATTTAGTAGGTAAATAAAATAATTAATAGTAAATCAGAGAAGAAAATGAATTTAATTTTGGTGTAACAATCTTTTTTTTTACTTTTCATTTGATGTAAATTATACCAATAAGAAAATTAAATTGATCTTATTACATGTAAATGCACATATAAAATTAATGACAAGTTTCTTCATAATTTTATAAAAAATAACTTCACAAATAGACGGAACCTAGTGATAAGATACTCCGCTGCCCACTCTCTGCTGAATTTTTCGTGTTGAGTGGCGGAACTCAACGCCGGGCCTTTGCTTTGGTGCCAAAGCGAAGAAAAGAAAATATTAATAAATAATAATTAATTCCCTCGAGTGGGGGATCGAACCCACTACCTTCGCGTTAGTCACACCATTGTTCCCCTGCGCTGCGACGAAGGCGTCATATCCGCTGAGGGAGCAGCCTTCATAATTATTAATGCCTTTATTTATTTATTTACAAACTTAACTTTAAATACAAGAACATAAAAAAACATTAATCAAATCATAAAACTAACACATTAAAAATAAAATAACATATATATATTAAACTAGTTAGTAATAAAATAGTACTTAACAACTCACCTTCAAAGTTTTACCGATTACATTAGACGTGGAACTGAACACATGGCTGGCTTCACTTTTAACTGCTGTACCTATTTCATCTAGATCTTTCTTTACCATTGTGTAAACTTCTGCCGACTGTAATTTTTTAATATACATGTACTGCATATAAAATGTTTTAAAATTTTCTTTATAAATACAATATATTATTGATGTATACACTATGTACATGACTGTAAATACAACGGTTGTGGGTTTCGGGGGATCAACTATCTTCATTTCCTTGTTCTGGTATAAAGAAAATGTGTGGCGTGGAGATCCTCCAATCAATAAGCAATGTTTATAAAATTAGGCAGTGTGTGGAGAACAAAATGGAGGACATTAATACTCGGTCCTATTGCTTAGCTCTAACATAATGATCATTATTATAGTGTCATATGCAAAGTAGTTGTAGAAATTAATCTATATATATAAAAGGACTTATGCTGACTGACTGAGGTAAGACGCACGCAGAGCCGTAACCGCTGATGGTAGAAACGTGAAATTCGGGCAGATGTTTAGTTTTATATTCTGGACATCCACTAAGAAGGGAATTTGAAAAATTTTAACCTTAAAGGGATGAAATAGGGGTTGAAAGTTTGTATGGAAAAAAAAAATAATCTGTACCGATTTTTATAAAATTTGAAATTCAGACTCTAAAAATATTTCATTAAACACGTGTTTCATGGTTTTTAAGAATTCACCCCCTAAGGGTTCAAATAAGGGGTTGAAAGTTAATATGGAAAAATCTTTAAATTGCCACCGATTTTTATAAAAAATTAAATTCAGACTGTTAAAAATATTTTATTGAACACGTGTTTCGTGGTTTTTTTAGAATTCACTCCTAATCAGCGGGTGAAGCCGCGCGCGCCCTCTAGTTGATTATATTTCTAGACAGGTTGAGATCTTTCAAACTGAATTTATTTTGCTGTTATACCTATTGTTATTGCGTGCAAATGCATTTAACCAATTTAATAAAATACCTTGGATTTTGCTGATGAGATCCACAAGTCCCACCAGTTGCCTGATGATTTCTCTTCCTGTTTAGGTGATGCATCAGCATTATTGGGATTTATTTCACTGCTATAATAAAATATAAACATTAAAAAAACTAACATATTTATGAAGTGTAGTGTAATGGAGTATACTAAGCCTAGGTTCCCTCTGGCTACCCTGCTGTGTGCATGTGTGAAGCTGATTTTTGAAATGTTTATTAAACTTGTTTCAAGCCAGCAACTTTCTTAAATTTTCTATTATTCTCTTTCCAATAACTATTTTATAATACATTTTTGATGCATTCTATCTATGATCATAGATTAGCATTACATGTTTGAAAATTCATTACATGTTTTTATCTCTATCACAAAAACGTAGATCAATAGTTATAAAAGAAAGAAAATAGTCCCAACTATTGTCATTTCTTGCTGGTCACATAAATAAACTTAATATAAGAAATATTTTGGGCCAGCAATTTTAAATATTATACACAGAATAGTCTTTGAGGAACAAAGCTATGTGAGCTTTGAGTGCGCTATGAGTGCATGTACACAAGGATAATTTAGTGATAATATTCTATACAAGATTTGGAAATATTGTAAGAATTATTCAGATAATTTCACATTTTTACATTAAATATGCAAAAAATTTCATTCATGACCCAATTTACCTGGCATAAAAATCATGCCTGTTCTGATAAGATTAGTATTATTTGCTAACAGATTAATAAGGCAAGTAAGCAAACCAATAAGAGATAAAGATCCAACTAGCAGTGTTATTTAGTAATTAGTTTGCATTGGTATAAATTGCAAAGATGTAGATTAGAGGTCACGCAGTAAATTTTTTTTATTCTACAGATAAGAACCTAAGGCGGAACAAAATAAATTAACATATACAACAGTAATCATAATAAACAGGTTCTTTGGTTTCACGTTTCAAGGTATAAGAATAGTGACTAGAAGGAAATAAATAATCAACTTATATGTATTAATTTTATGGATATATCGAGAGCAATGTTTATTTATATAATACCTTTTATACAAGAATGGTTAACAATAACAAAAGTTAAACTTACTTTTCAGCCATCACGTTGTGATTTTATAATTAAACCTGTTTAAAATTTACATGGATTTAGACGTAAGTATGATTTTGGTAATGTTTTTGTTATTACACGAGATTTAGAACAATTTTTGACATAGTTTTGTTTGCGTTGACATATGTATAATTTTATTTTTTTATCTGCGAAGTGTAAGCCTTGCACAGATTAAAAATAGGTTAACACAATATAAAATATTTAAGCGAAATTGACGCCAAAATATATTAAATAAAATAAATATATTATATAAAATTATCTTTTGATTATATTATATACAAATACCGAAATTAACATTTAGTAAAAAATAAAGGCGTATAATGTAAACAACGAAAGGCGGCAAAATTTAAAATAAACATAATCAAATATATAAATTTCTTTCGTGAAATATACAAGCTGATCTTTATTGTAGTGTATAATTACTTAATTAAATACCGTGATATAAAAAATGTTAGCAAAGTATTGCTTACAAATTTGTAATTGGTGATTCATTTAATTTCGTAGTGAATAATTTTTCTCATAGACATTAACGTATCGAAACAAGATATTAAGTGTACAAGTAATTATAATAATTTACTTATGAAATATTAATTTACGTTGGCGTAGTCTGGTATCATCTCAATCTTGTATGAGAATTATTATTGAATAAGGTATTAAAGGTAATACTTTTATGTTTCACGAGCTTAGCGCTAAGATATCGGTATTATGATAGGTATAAGAGTGCTGTGTTTGTTTTAAGTGTACCCTGGGCTAAAAAGCTCTTAAAATAATAGTAAAAAGCGGTAGATATTATTTAAAATAAAAAAAAAAAATATTTAATTATCTGTATTACATTTTACTTTTGTAGTTTCATATAATTATAATTTATTAAGTGCTAATTACGTTACATTTTGTTAAAGTTTGCTTTCTATTTTTAATTTCGTCAATTTATTAATATCTACGTGATAAACCAATTTATAATATTCACATACATATATTTAGATATATTTGATTGCTAAATTTATAAGCATTTTTGCAAATATTTCAAAAGGAGATACGTTCAATGTTTTAAAAATATTTAAATTACTGTTGCAAAACCTGCGTAGAGGGTTATACTTAAAACTTGCGCACTCCCACTGTTAGTTTTCGATCAGATTCGGTGCGCCTTTCTTCATGTTATTAATAAGAGCTTGCAAATTCTGCCATAACGGCCTTTAATAATTTATACAGCGTGCTCTGGTGAGCTTTATATTTTTTGAGTAATTTGTTTGATGCTTCCAATATGTATTTATACACATGTACATTGTACAGTTTATTAAAATAATGTCTTTGGAATTAATCTAATTTGAATATTTTGTCACTTTATTTTTTTATTGATCGATTATGATTGAAAAATTAAATGTGTCTCAGTATTTCTGAGTGACGTACCTAACTAATTATTAATGATAATATTCTGTTAAATAGAATAAAAAGACTGAATTTAAAAGTAGATCAATAATTTTATCCATAGTTTAAAATCAAAACAGGCTGTATAACAAAATCTGAATGGATAATCCTATAATAACACGGCGTGATCGACGCTGAGCGAGTTCATCGCTCAATCAGCTGACGTCACTCGTGATGTGCCACGCCTAGTCGAGAGATGGCGCTACACGATCCTAAGCAAGTCTAAGGAGTGAGGACCAAATACTTTACCGCTGTGTGTGGTTAACTTAGGGTTAATGACTCTAAATATAATAATATTTTTTAGCTTCACGCTGTATCCTGTATATAGCAGGATAGGCAGAGGGAATCTTGTGTTAAAACAATCCGTTACCCACTATCAAAATATAAATAAGTCATTTCAACGAGTGGGAATCGAACCCATAAACATCGGGTTTACAGTCACATGCTGTGCCATCACGTGCTGTCACATGAAAAGTGTCATATAACCGCCACGACGGCAATTATATGACACTTTTCGTAACTTATTCAATTCTTTTTTTTTGTTAGTGTATGAACAGTGAACGTGTTTGTTGATTTTGAGTGTTAGCTGGTTGTTTTTATTGTATGAAGAAAAACACAATGTCTTAATAAAATAATATAAAAGTAGAGTTAAATTTTATACACTCACGTATGAGATTTGAATAATGAGCATCCCAAATCATAATCTGCAATATTACGGTTGACGGCGCAAAAATATTATAGGTATTAAGTTGTATGTTCTAAGAAAAATTTAAATCCAGTACCTACATCCTTCATTTGGAACGAAAGGGGTATCCATGGTCAAATTCTACATATAAAATGAAGCCCAAAAAATTATTTTGTTACAGAATCATTAACTACAAAATGTTCTATTGTAAGAATTAATAGTAACAATAGGTCACAAAGTTTTGAGAACGACTTCGTAAAGCGTTTAAATAAGGCAAATTATTTGGAGTTAAGTGATAGGGTGCTCCGTGAGTCGTGACAAAAGAAGAGACCTCAGGTGGTCAGGTCAAATACATTACAAATATGATTTCTTATGCTATATAAATACAGTAAATTTACTATCTAGATGTTTTAGAGAAAAAAATGGAGATATTTTATTAGTAACTATGTAATTACACAGAACACTTATTGATACGTAATATTTATATTCTTATTAATTAAATATAGAATTTTTATTATCTTTGTGTCTTTAGAAAATTTTAACTTTATTTATTCTATTTGCCGAAAATTATTGTAAAACGACTTTATGAGACGAAACTTATATTTGACAGTTATTTAAGGATCAAAACCTTACACCAATTTCACAATCTAATCGTATCATATCGTCAAAGTGCTCTACAAAAATTATAAAAACAAAAAAAAAACAGTTAAATTTATATGTATGAATGTTTCAAGTTTGTAACGTAACAACTAAGCTATTTTATCCATTTTAAATATTTATTAATGTGTAATGGCTCATTGAGAGCAAGGTTAGTTAGTATTAAGTGTAGCTAATATACATTTGCAATTGTTCGTACGGCGATCGTTTTATTGATTGGAAGGAAAATCGTGCTTCGAGGAGTAGAGTATGGATGCTTGTAATAGAACATGGACGGATGGACTGCAGAAATTATTTTAAATTTATAGCTGTATACTGTTAACTTATAAATATTATATTTATCAATAATAATATTGTCTTAGTAATGGGCGTTTTTATATATGTAGGTATGTTCATTAGATGAAAAAACAAGAAACTTTCATATAATTTAATCCTTCAATTGAAAATAATAACATTTTTTTACTACCTAAACTTATATACACAAATAAAAGGTGTTGCCTGAAAAGTTTTGCATGATTTCAGAATTTTGAAACTTTCATGAAAGGGTATCCTGATCTACCAATCACTGAATCTACGAAAATAACTTGACATGAAAATTAGAATAATGATATCCTATTATACCTTCGCCGTGTAATCCCGGCCTAGAATAGGATCACCTTGGAACTGGTGGTATCGTAAGAGGCGACTAAAGTACGTGTGGTAGAGTCACATCGCCAGCAATGGGAACATGCATGGGCAGACTCGACCGGATCATTGCCACCCCCGGCATTTAAAACCCGTAGTGGCTTTATGCCACTGCGTTTCGCATCAGGTAATGCCAGGCTCCGGCGCCCAACCCCTTAAAGGCCGGCAACGCACCTGTAGCTCCTATGGTGTTGCACGGGGTTGTGGGCGGCGGTAGTCACTTACCATCAGGTGACCCGAACGCTCGTTTACCTTGTCTTTTCCATAAAAAAATGGTATATATATCGTAATTAGAAGTAAAGTGTTCTTACAATGTATAAGCCTATATTGTACGTCACTTTGTTGCGTAATTATAAACGTTTTATCTTAAGTTTTAGAATTGTAATTTATGTTAATTGTTTATTGGAATTATGTTTTCTATGTCAGATCTAAATTAAAATATTACGTACTACGTCTTATGGAACAACTACTAGAAGTTAACTGAAGATAGATCAAGCCGAAGGAAATATTTGACTAAGCTAAATGAAGCATAAACAGTAGATAATAGGTAATGTAACAAATGTATTTAACAGTACCTAAAGGTAGTTAAACAGTCAGCCAAACTTAGTGTTAACAAAATCTCGGCTACATTAAAAAAAAATCAGCATCACGCTGTATCCCGCACACAGCAGGGTAGGCAGAGGGAACCTAGTGTTAAGACATTCCGTTTCCCACTTTCTGCCGAATTCTGGAGGCATTGCGTGTTAAGTGGCAGAACTCAACGCCGCGCTTAACCTCGACACCAGAGCGAAGAAATGGAAATATAAATTTAAGTAAATATTTCATCTCCTCGAGTGGGGATCGAATCCACAACCAGTCTGTTGTACAGTCACACCCTGTGCCGCTGCGCCACGGCTACAATTTATATGTAATAAATAAGAACTCAATATTAAAAAATATCCAAAACCATAAAAATATTCTCGCACACTCACACATTACCTATCTATTAAGAACAAATAAAATTCCATATAAATTATTGGTACTAAAAAAAACCTGTCAAATTGAGCATCGCTTATTAAAACCTGACATCCACGTCCACGGACAGCATGCAGTACGTACCTAAATAAAAAGTAAAAATTTTGGCTGTTTTTAATGTCCCAAGATTTATTAGCGGAGATGAAAATTATTCATATCATTTATACAAAGAAAACCCTGTCGGGCACCAGGAGCGGCGATCGCAAAGAATGTCGCCGTTGTATTTATGCGAGCGCGCGCAACGGATGACAAGTGGACAGAGCCACTTCTCTACGCGGGCGCTGGGCGCTGGATGCTGGTGCGTTTTAGTATGGGAATTATAAAAGGTTTTTTTTTCGATGTAAAAAATTTTTTGTTCACGCTGTATGTTGTATCTAGCAGGCAAGCAGAGTAGGCAGAGGGAGTCTATTTGGCCACTTTCCACCGAATTGAAATATTTTATGATTATATTTTTCATGAAACTGAAATATTGGTTGTATGTGGGAAATTCAAATATGATATAAAATTTAATATAGCAATTAATTTCAACAATTACTAAAGTTTTTTTTGCATATTTTTCTTTAAAATTCACTATGTTCCATTTAAATTAAGTAAGTTAAATATCAATATGCGAAGTACCTACATACTCGTATATGATGAAAGCGGGTTGTATACTTCAATATTTTTGATTAGAAATTTGGAAATGTTTTATTTTTATAATAAACTTATTTATTTATTTTAAATTTGGAAACATACAGCATCATACCTAATACATTTGATTGGATTTAGCCAATAAAGTTTTTACAAAAAATAAACCAATAAGTGAACTCCGTACTAAAAAAAACAAAATGTATATATTAAATAAGCATTTAATACAAGCGTGGATCTGTCCACGACATTGATTATCACTACTAAAAACGAAAACTTTAAAAGTGCCAAAGGAAAATTATATTATCAGAATCACTTACTTATACTGCGCTTAGGTATGCTGAATAGTTAGAAGTCTTTCAAGTCACCGTGGTGATACATGGTGCATCTTTATGTTAAACTGGCGCGCGGTGGCCCTTAATAAACAAATGATGGTGGATTTAAGGCCGAGAGTAGCAATTATTTTGCTATTTCAACGCACGAGGCGGCTTCTTACTTTACATGCCTACATGCCGCGTGATAGCTTCTGGAAGTTTAAACCTATTTTATTAGGTATATGGACAGGCGAAGTATTTTAGCTTATCTAAAGATTAATTTTATTTAAAAAAATTAAAATTGTCATCATAAGGTGTTTATTTTTTTTATCAAGTTTTACTTTAAGTGATAAGACATTCTGTTCCGCAACACCTGCCTGCATTTTTGATAGTTTGCGTGTTGAGCCGAGTGGTGGAACTCAGCGCCTCACCTTGTCTACTCTACTAGATTTTTTGCTCTAGCAAGGGAATAAAACAATTTTATTAAAATCATTACTCCGCGTGGTGATCGATCTCGCAATGATGGCATTTACAGTCAGTAGCTTTTCCAATGCGCCACCACAGCCTCAGATTACATTTAATATATTATTAGGTATAATAAATTCCGGTTAAATATACTATTAATTCACGAATAAAATATAAAAAAATATATCTAAATTATTTTTTAATTGTATATTGATATTACAGAGATTTTTTTACAATGCATATAATGTGATGATTTTGAATAGCATTTCTACTAGACGAAGCTATAAAAGAATGATTTTTTGACTATAGGTTGTTCAATAATTTTATTCATCATCTTCAACATTAATGTAAAATACAATCTACATCTACACCGCATTTAAATGTTATTTAAGTAAATATGTTGTCGGTTAAGTTATTTTATTCGATAAAATCTTTATGCTTTGCTTTGCTCAATGTTTTTTCATAAAAGATAGGTAATAATTACAATTCATTAAGAGTTGTAAAAAATTATTGATTGTTAGATACAAAACAAATTATGCAGTGATGAAAGTATATAATTTTCATTACCATTTTCTTTTGTATAAAGAGAAAAAAAAAAGGTGCTTAGTATTTGTTTTGTTGAGAATTCTTCCTTAAGCATAATTGACATATTGGTAATTCAGGTAAAAATTTGGAATTTTTACCGAAGTGTTAAAAAAATAATCGCACCTAAACTAAAACATCTTACACTAACTAACAACTACTGTATAATCATTTCAAAATAATAAATTACCTGCTCCGTCCGTCTGACTCGTCAAAATGAACATATTTGTCAAACTTTAGATGACAGAAATGTGATAACAAAGACAGGAAATTGAAATCTGTATCATACCGAAAATCGGGCGCGGCCATCTTGGACGCTAATCGTAGCGGCCACGATTTGAATATGGAACTCTTTATTCGTAAATGGCGTTTTAGTTTTTTTTTATTACTAGTGTGCTACGAAGGCATTGATAGGTAGATGTTATGCCGGAAATTATATTAAATGGAGTTATACTTGTTAAATGTGATAGGTACAAGATTTAACAAAAGCTCTATAGAAACACATAGGTAAAAAAACTTGGTCTTATGTGTTTATTGCAACATTATACAAAGTAATTTTGAGATATAATGTATAATAGAATAAATATATTTTCTTAAAAGTGATAGATGGTTTATATACCTAGGAAACACCCCTAATTCCAATGCAGAATGTCAGAAATAGATAATTATCTTAAAATTTAACATATCTTTTTTGCTATAGATTAGATCTCTAGAATTTTAATAAAAATTAGCGTATCTATATGCGTACGTGAGATCTTTCTAACAGTCAGTTAAACAAATGTATATTCGATTTGGTAATCGCAAATCTCAATAAGCTTTAAACGAATCATTAATTTATTATATTTTCAATTTTATTCTGAAAACCACAGAGCTTACAATCAATTGTACAGATATCTAATTATAAATTAATAACCTGTTATTGTAAAATAGACTTTAGACATTTTACTTTAGAATTAACAATAAGTTAATATTGCAAAATGAAGTTAAGGGATTAGATTAGATAAAAGTACAGATGGTCCCTATAAGGCCTGTAAAATGGCCGAGGAGCTGTAAAGTGCCGTATCATTGCCATGGTGATGGTTTAAAGTAATTTACTTAGATATATATGGCTCGATTAAGTGAATTAAAAGTTATACGAAATAAATTATGGGTACCTTATTAGGATGGGAATGAAAACTGGAGAGAGAAATGGACACACGTCATGAGATCGTGTGTTATATGTTTTTAAGGTTTATTTAGAAATTTTCACTAAATCTATTACACTTTCCATTTCACTGCAGTTATATTTATTATATTTAAAAAATAAAAATGGTCCAAATTTTAAGTGAAAAATGTGACTGAAATTATTTATATTTAACCAAGTTAAATATGCACGTGAAGAGTTAAACTCTACTGTATTTGAATTTTTGTACAGAACATTTCTGGGTATTGTATTTACAGTAAAAAATGTTCTATTTTGTTTTTTTATTATAAATATTTTATAAGAAGGAAAGTCACAAAGATATACTTAATATAAAGCCTTTATATAATAAAATAATTCATATTCAAAGGAAATATGTCAAAGAAAAGTGCGGGCAGTAAATTAGATAGCTAGAATACCTCCGGCGGTATCAAGTCAGAATTAGCCGCCGTTGAACATTACCACCGCATTTGGCATGCGACCAGTTCCACCGACGGTGAAGCAAAAGTTTAAATTATAGTAAAAATATCGACACTGCAGCGGCTTCGCCAGCTTAAAATTATTGTTATATTAAAGGCAAATTATAAAAAATCTTGACATGAATGTTTGGTGTTTATGTGTTTTTTTGATATATAAGCTATATTAGTGCAAAGCTTCATCTAAACGCTCACAAGCTTTCACATTTAAAATATCACATCTAAAATATTTTTAAAGCTTAAGCAGCTTTAAAGAAATTCATATATAGTATAAGAAATTAATAAAGTTAGAAGTGAATTGTTCTTATTTTCTCTCTCTGCTAGACAAAGTTTCGCCGTTGTGTTTGAGGCATAAAATTAGGGAGGAAATTGGAGAACACGTATCTAAACGCGTGAGTCTAAGAATAAATCTAAAAAATAAATTTTGTATGTGAAACCAGCCAGTAAGTCTTAAGTAGTCGAGTTTAATTAGTGCTATCTAATTATTTACGTGGTCGCGCACGCCAGCGACCTTTAAGCGTTTGGAGTATTTATTGATTTATACTATTACTATTATTTATTGGACAAAACGTTTAAGCTTTATCCTTGGTTAAATATTTTAATCTGTTTTTGCATGTCTATTATCTTTTGCATAAATTGGAATTAGGAATATTGCTCATTCGAAAAGACTTTTGAAATTTGTTGTTCTTGTTGTTCTTTATCTATGGCGCTGCAAGCGTGCCGGTTCAGCACTAATCACTTCGCCGATGTCACTTTGAATGGAGAACACACAAAGAATGTCTTTTGCAATCTGAATTATATAATTCGATTTTAAGTATATTGAAATTGTTTCCAAAATTGACTATAATAAAATTGTGAGTTTTGGTGATAAATAAGAAAAAAACTGGAGGTCTCGAGCTTTTTCTGAAATTCAGGCTTAGCTTAGCCAGAGCCCTTTCGTCTGATATTTCACTTGAACTAGCGGCTTTAGTACCAAATTTTGCTAACCTTTTTAGGCTATTATATTTTGAGTTTAACAACAAATCTATAGTTTTCAAATTTTGTCCTGAATTAGTAGTACCTGTAGATGCTAGCTGCCAAATTTCATAATTCTAATTTATGAATTTTGATTCGCTTTATACGCGTTTTTTGCGGCATAAACGCTCATATCTTGTTTTAAGTAAATGTAAAAATACGATTTTTTCAGGAAATCAAGATATACGGTATATCTGAGTATATAGTTTGAATTTCAACTTGATGTCTCCAAGCATTCCTAAGATAAAGGCTCTTGAAAAACACACAGAGAGACGGATGGACGGACGGAAAAGGAAGTGATCTTATCAGTATTCCTTTTTTCCTTAAAAGGTACGGAACTCTAAGACGACACGAAATAGTTTTTTTATAATTTCACGTGTCGTTAGTAATTACATTTTAATTTTATTTTAATTTATCATTTTTCAAGTGTTATTCCACTGTAAATTTCAACATTGCTTGAAGAGAAAATATGTATGGCTTAGTGGTCAAAGCGTATGGATAGTTTACAAGAGGTATTTGTTCGGGGCCCCTACGGTAAAAAAAATGTATGTATTATAAAACACAAAAATATATGAGGCCGGTCGTGGCGCAGCGGCACAAAGTGTGACTTTAAAACCGACTGGTTGTGGGTTCGATCCCCACTGGAGGAGATGAAATATTTACTTAAATTTATATTTCTATTTCTTGGATCTGGTGTCGAGGTAAAGCGCGGCGTTGAGTTCTGCCACTTAACATGCAACGCCTCCAGAGTGAAGTGAAGCTGATATAAAACATATTTTTACAATTGCTGCTGTTTACTCTCAGCTGTACTAGAATTAATTTTACTGCCTGGAGCCTGGGCCATAGACATGAACTACTATTTATCAACATATCACGTGGGTAAAGTCGCAGAAAGGTATTGTGATAGATTGTGATAGCAAGCTATAGGTATTGTGATATGCCTGAAAGAAATATTGAAATTATATGACGTTATATAAGTTGAGTTACTTACCTTTTTGTTTTATTAATAAGATCTTAACAATCGTTTTTATTATGTATAAGTGAGAGTTTATACAAAAATATATATATTGGTAGGGAACTACATATTAACGTGATATTCCATAACACAAATTTATAATGAAATAAGGATTTAATAGACTGTATAATGTAGACTAAATTGAATAAATTTATTTTATATTAGGCACGTAATTCAAAAAAAGATTTTTCAAAATTAATGTCAGTTTATAAAAAAGTTAAAATAATGTCGATGTTTGCTTAAACGAAAGCTTCCACGATTGTAAAAGGATTTGTAAAAATGTTTAATTGTTGAAGAAAGAATAACATAGACACGTATTTTGTATGCAAGAAACAATATAATTCAAATTATTAAGTAAAAGAGTTTAAGGCACTGTTCTTTAATTATTTGTTTTTAATATTATTATAATTTATTAATAACAACTTGGTATTATTAATCGTTTGTAATGGGATATTTTCTGCAGTTTCAATTGTAATTTTTAAAGATGCATGGCTAAGGCTTTAAACCTATATATAAAATACATGAAAATAAATCAGCTTCACGCTGTATCCCGCACACAGCAGTTTCCTACTTTCTACCGAATTCTGGAGGCATTGCGTGTTGAGTGGTAGAACTCAACGCCGCGCTTAACCTCGACACCAGAGCGAAGAAATGGAAATATAAATTTAAGTAAATATTATCTCCTCGATAGGGAAGTGGGGATCGAACCCACAACCAGTCGGTTTTATAGTCACATTTTGTGCCGCTGCGACACGACTGGCCTCAACCTATATATAAATTCTAATATTGTATGACAAACGGACAAAAAGTTTAAGATAAAAATGTCCATACTAAACGTATGTGATCATTCGATCAGCGCGCCGATCTTTCAGGAAGGGTCCGCAGGGACGTAGATTCGATCTACTTCGATACTTATTTGTAATTAGCGGAACCGACTGATAGCGAAAAGAAAAAAGAAACAAACTCGCGAAATATATATAACTACTGCAAAAGACATCGTTAAAGCTTCCTTAGAAGATTTGAAAATAAAGTGTATAATTGTTTATAGGATATTTTTTTTTTCATGTTCTTTTTTAATTTGTATAATATATATAATAAGGAGGCTCTAGGCTAAGAGTATTATTTAGTGACACACCTTCTTCGTCATCTGCCGGAGACTTTACCTACATTCGATGATAAAGCTTTGTACGTTGTTTAAGTACGTTGAAGAAACATATATTTTTAAGGATTTCGTCGAATAACAAAAAAACTTTTGATTGTATTTTTTTTATTATGTTTATTGTATGTATATATTATTTTACATCACTCCTATTCAGTTAGATAGGCTAGGATAATTGGGTTGTAAATTGCTTCATATGCTATATCTACAAATTTTGTGTGCTTAATAGACAGGTAAAACAAAAATTTTGTCAGTCAGACCGGAACAACGCTTATATTTTAAATATTTAAGAGATATTCCATCCCTCAACCACCGCATTTAGGCATATGCCAATGCACTACGATGATTTTACTTCTCACATTTAACGTACATATGTGTAGTATGTATATTAAAATATCTTCATTTTCTACAACAATTTTATGTTGTCATATACACCAACATTTATAAGCAACGATTAAATCACGACTGCTTTAAGAAAATTCCAAGAATATCGATTTATATATATATCTAAATATACATTTAAATTCAACTTAAGTGTTCGATAACTCTAGGTGTATTCTCGATGCAAACCCCACAATCCTACAGACAACGTTGGCTGCGACAGGCGTGTGCTACCGGTCGATACTAAATAAGAGTGTCACACTAGCCTTTGCGAATACCGCCAGGAACACACAATGCAACAGTGAATGGAGGTTTCTCCGTCTATTTTTATTTATAATAATTATATATTTTTAGAGGGTGTTATTGTGTTTAGGATATAATGAAGTACTATGTCTACTGTCCGTATATTTTAATATAATTTTGACACAATTTCAATGCGCTTGTGCGTTATAAATGTTTTTAAAATCGATTTAAAATAAATATCGAATTTAGTGTTTAATTTAATTTTATGAAACGAAAACAGATTCTCAATATTTTCATTCTAAATACTACTAGTAGCTGTCAGTTTATTGATTGGTTTACTAATCAATTTCTGTAACTCGAAATTAACAATCAATATCACCATCCGTTGCTACCATGTGACATAGCACCGTCCTGCGCCCGCGCACCTTTTTGTTCAATTCCGCCGTATTTCGGCTGGCTCGTCCATTTATCGCGGCTATCATCTGAGATACGGCTATCCGCAGCATCTTTATGCCCTTGTATCAGATAGCGGGAGATACTCGCAAAAGCGCACTGATTAGCCGATAGGTATTGATAGTAGCGTTCATATTTTATAACGATATACCCGTGTCTCTTTAATGATCAAGTGTACATGAGAGTTTTTTCTGCTATATTGAAATTAGTAATTTTCTTTTCACCTTACCTTACCTTATACCTTAGACATTTGAGGATGTTATAAAAATGTAAAGATATCACTAAGTATTATATTTTTTCTTACTAACTTAATAATATACACTATGTTACGGACATCAAGAATACTTGTTTATAACAAAATTCCTAAACAAAAAAATTACAAAAAAAAATAACGCTCCATAATGGTTTTTTTAAATCCAAAAAAATAAAGACTACACATATAATAATATAATAAAGGAATTAGTTTAAATTCAGCAAAAAGGCAGACAAATACACCACAGGGGGCTAGTTAATATAATTAATTACTAACAAACGCACGAGACGCTAAGACGAGCTCGTATCAACAGTTTAATACCTCCTCAATCTCCTGACGAGACCAATCAAAGCACAATTAATTAAGGACAATCGAGATCCCGGATTTAGATATGGCCGGACGTTTAGTAATGAGTCGGGTGTTGTTGTAATGGGGGAGGATTAATATTACTAGTTGTTGATGTAGATGTTTTTAGGAATAGTATTTGAAAATAATGTAATTTTTCACTGTTTCATGATGAAAATTTTGTTGTTCAAGTCAGTCAAGGTCAGATTGTTATTGTTAAAATTTTACCTTCTTAAATAATATTTTTGTTTCGTTGTTTCTATCCGAGATAGTTATAACTATTATAAGATAGACAAGGCCATGACCATGGCCATGTTGAGGAAAAAATCACAAGTTTTCCAAATTTTCTTAAGTATAAGAATTTTTCAAAAAATCTACTTTCACAAACTCTTAAACATCTGCTGAACCAGTGAAAAACGTTGAATTCACATGGAGGTGAAATGGATAGGGACAGAAGTCCTAAGTAAGAATAGTTTTATATACAACCTGTATAAATATTAAATAACTCAATAATGTATATTAATAATACTATCCGAATTAAATTTTTAGTGATTATTCTTCATATGTACTTATATGAAATTGTTGAAATATTTTAAAGAAATGTCAGTAGTTTTTGAAATTATACGTGGAAAAGAAACATCAGTAATTATTTCGCCACAACTTCAGATTATTTTTAAAATTAAATTTTCTGAAAATCCATCTTTGAGAAAAAAAAACATAAGCGTAGATTGGCTGCATTTTTCAATTTTGTTCAAAAATCCCAGATTTCTCAAAAAACTTCAAATTACAATTTCCCAATTATCTGCTAAACCAGTGAAAACTGCTGAATATACGTAGGTATTAAATCGATAGGTAGTGAGATCCCCTACCCCTAGATCACTGATGAACTGTCGATCGAGTTACATCTATATATTTGAGTTGACCAGCACATTTTGACAACTGTTGCTGTTGCGTAGGAACAAAAAACTGGGATGATTTTTATATACATTTTTAAAAAAATTATCGAATAAATTATTGGATTGTTTTTTTTTTAACTGTCGCTACGGATATTGGCGATTGCAAGAATTTTCATTTTATAATAAATTGTACACATATAATAAAGCTATTACATGACCATGTTAGCGCATCTCTCTATAACGCAAGGAAGGATTTATATGTTGTTTAATAAACATTTAATTCCAACATAGCTTATGTATACGATATTAGTTTTTACGTGTACAACGAACAGACGAACATTCGATTACGTCGTTATTTACGTTACTGTACTCGGTACGTATAAATAAAATTGTAAATAGTGACTTTTTTTGATATTTGATCGCGTCGGAACCAAGTATATTGTCGAAATTGTTTTTTTTTATATCTGTTTCTATGTCATGTTTAAAAGCAACTGTGTGTTGTTTTTTCTACTTTATATAATTTTTTAGTTAAGAAACTTAACTAACTAATTTACAAAAGCTTTGACGGATTTTGTAACAGTAAGATTGTGACATAATTTGAGAGCAAAATCTTAAAAAATAATAATCCATTCATCCGAATGGGAATCGAACCCACAACCATCGCATTACAGTCACACGCTCGTGCACCTGCGATACGACGGCCTCAAATTGTTTTAATTCAAAAATAAGAAAAAAAATAGTATAAAGCTTCTGTATCCTACATTTATATAAGTAGGCATGTATCTACATCAGAGGACCGCGTACACAGCGGTCGTCCCACAAAGCGCGACAGCCGACAGGCTACCGCACAGATATAACATATAGATAAAACTTTATATATACATATATATATAAAAGGTTTAATTTCAGCGAGTAAGTATACTATTTAAAGTTGCTATAGAATTTACACTCAATGCCACGTAGTGTAATTGGGATGTGTGTGAATGCATCCGAAATGTAATTGTTTTTATACATAAGTTTTAAGGTCCATATTTATAAATCGCTCTCAACTCTGAGATTCATCTTAGATGCCGTTTCTTTTGTGGTTTTCAGATTCACGCTATATTCCGCATATAGACAGTGGGGGTCTAATATTAAGTTAAATTAGCTAAGCTATTTCTGAGATTAGTGTGAACAAACGCCGACAAAAAAACAAAAAAAAAATATTGCTTTGGGTTCTATTACATTATAAAACAATTTTTCTCATATATCTTCCATGTAAAGACACAGATCACTTACAATTTTATTATAAATATACATATAGACATGTGACAGGTTGTTTCGTGTTTTTATTTCTTTATAAAGATGTTCTACTACGACCATTTCTATGAAAATTAAATTGGTATCAACGCAATAAAACTGCATATGGATATATTAGACAAGCTGAAGGTGTCCATCGTGTAAAAAGAACAAATTATTTTTATTTTACATGTACAGTAACAGGGTTAAATGTTAATGCTGCATATTATTACCATTTAACAATATACTGAGGGCGATAAAGCAATTTTAGAATGTGTAACCTTTTAATTTAACGTGTTCATTCTATTCCTAGATAGTTGCGAAATAAATTATAAAAATGTACCTAGTGAGTACGTAAATTGACATGTTTCGTTTTTTTATTTTGTGCACGAAAATTTAGGTAATTATATTTATTGGAAATTTTTAATCTTTTGTTAAATATTGCTTAGGGCTTACTTATATGTATTTATTCAGTCGCCATCTGATGTCGATGAGACGCAACGATAATTTATTTATAAAATATTACACATCATTTTCAAGAATATAATGTAACGAGCGTTAAAAGTGAGCAAAAATTTGAAACATTTACTTAATTTTATATATTTATACTTTTTCATAATAAACAGCTAAAAAAATATAATGTTAATAAACTGATTTACGCATTTTTCCTCATAACAAGTTAAGCGGGGTGAAACGAGACTACGTGTAGACCTAACCCAACAACAAGCTTTGTCACGCTACCTCAGTGAGAATGAAAAAAAAAAATCCCCCGAATGAAAATCGAACTAACAACTGTGGCGGTTACAGTCGTTGTACCGCTGCGCAAAAATGATCTGAATATTTATAATATTAAATATATGTATGTCTAATGTATTGTTTGTGATGTCTGCTCAAAGTCTAAAGTAAGTTGTTATAAAATATAATTTAGACGACAATTAAAGTTTTTTTTCAAGATTACTATGCTTATTTAATAATATAAATAACAAGCATATTATTATTTAAAGTTATATATTAAGATTTGTATAGATATTTTCTTTATACAGAAGAAAAGACGAAAAACAAAATAAAACGAAAATAGTGTTATATGTATATAAATTTCATAATTTTTTTGATACGAGATAGTTTAGTGGGTACATGCAAAATAAATCAACTAGACCTCATTTACTTGCGCTGATATCGCCTCTGATATCTTCGATAGCTGGCGATAATATATAAAATAATGACAAGTACAGACGCAGGGGCAGGTTACTAAAGTTACTGTAAGTACACATAAAAAAAATTGTTATTAATTTGTCAATAACCGTAGGATTTGGTGACTTTTCTCTATGACTACCCTCAAGTGATAAAGCTAAGAAAATATAAATATTATTGTCAATTATAAACAGGGCACAGGTCAGGGACACTTTTCTCTCTTGCGAAGGACCAAATAGTCGTAAATTGACTAAAATTAGAACTGTTATTTATTTTACTTTTAATTTGCATCTCTACATAAAATTTCAGTAGTCATATTTTTTAATAGGTTCAAGAAATATGATTCAGTGCATCTTTTTCGATTAATATTAATTAATAAATATTATACCATTATTATATTACACCAGCTTCACGCTGTATCTAATATATACGAAGCTAAACTGAAGGAACTTAGTGTTGAAAAAGTTCGTTCCCCTTTATAGGGGATAAAAATTTGACAGCTATCTGCCAAATTTTTAAGGAAATGCTTGCTTAGAGGCGGATCACAACGCCGCGCTTGCCTTGTTACTAAAGCTAGGAAATGAAAGTATTAAATATTACATTCCCTCGATTTGGAATCGAACCCATAACCATCGCGTTTACAGTAAGTTTATTTAATTAAAATTTCTTATGTTTTAGATATTACCTGTGTATGTACATCGTAGCATCCAGTTTAAATTAGCCTTCACTACGCAGGAATCTGCGAGCAGCCATTAACAGCGGGCTTAAAACTTTCACGCACCTACATACCTACTGATCGAACACGCATAGTTAGTAAAGTGCGAAGCTTAATATGTTTTTTCTTAACTTTGTTATCATCTTTAGGGTTCCTTACCTCAATAGGTGAAAATGGAACCATTATAGGATCACTTTGCACATCTGTCAGTCTGTCGAAACCATTTATGTCGAGATCGCGTGGAGGTAAATTTGACGTGATTTGACGTTCAAAAAACGAAGTATGTTACTTTTTTTTGAATAAAATAATTTGATTTTGTTTGATTTTGGTATCAAGCTGTAATTAGTACCAAATATTCATATCTATAGTCCCTTGGAACGCAGATAAAATTTAGCTTCTAAATCAAAATTACGAGCGTTTATGCGTCTTTTTTGCTGCATTTTGTATGAAGTTCGCCGCGTAATCAAAATCTACAGAGTACGTCCCGTAAAAATATACAGTTACGAAATTGGACATGAAGTGAGAACTTACAATACTAAATACTACAAAAGAAACTTCCCAAACTTATATTTGTAGTGTATTTCATACAAAACGAGATTTGCGGGGATGTGCATCCCCGCAAATTTGAGTTTATCAACTTTTTTAAGTTATAAGTACTTCCCGAAGACCAATAATCCTGAAATTAGTACGGAAGCCTCGGTAGGCGAATTCCCGCTGAACCGGTTCCTATATCTTTATATGAGGGTTAAGTTATCTAACATAGATTACATTACTTTATTCTTCTCTCTTCGGTCGTATAAGGATTTAAATAAAAATAAATTTAAGTGGACTCGTACCTAGAATTGTAGAGTACAGACACGTCTCTACTTTACAATGTCAAATTATATTTTAAATATTATTTTTTTCACTTACGACATAATATTATCTCTTTTTAAAAATATTTATAATGCTATCAATAATGAAATTAAATTATACTACGTTTAAAAATAACAAATTAAAAACAAACCAAATTAATTATACTCAATTATCGTTTCCCTATCAGAATATCCTTAACTTATTATTTGAAACAATTAAAAAGTTAATTGTTTCAAATAATAAGTGAGGCCTATTATTTAAAAATTATTAGACTATTCATTACAATCTCAAAATAGCACATATTTTTATATTAACAAACTTTTTGCTCGCGGCGTGGTGTTCCACTTCTCATCACGCAGTGCCCCTATAATTTGGAGGAAAGTGGACAACGGAAGTGTCTTAGTGGGAACGGAGTGTATTACCCTCGGCCTACCCTTCTGTGTGCGGCGTGAAACTATCAAAAAATATGTTTTTTTCTTAATTGAATCTTTTGGAAGAAAAAATTGAGATTTATTATAAAATTATATTTTATTTTATAAATAGCCTAAAGTCGTTTCATAATAAAATTGTAATTCATTAGATTATTTACAAAATATCCACCATACTAATATCTACATATATTTATCTCTAGCTATATAGGAATCTGAGCTGGACCATTAACATCGCGGCTAAGAGCTTTGGCATACCTCGACGCGTTTGTTAGGGTATTGATAGGATATGCTATAATTGGTGCCGAATGCTTAGAGAATCTGGTCTATTAAAGAAACATTTCCTAAGGAATCCTTTGGGATAAGAAACAGTAATCGTATGAAAATTTATTTAAGTAGGGGTCGTCTTAATATACCGTTGGAAACGTCTTATTGTAAATACTACGGTTGTGGATTAGATTTTTACTTTTGAATAAGTAACAAAACGATGTGGCGTTGAGTTCCGCTACTCAACATGAGACATTGTTTCTCAAATATTGGGCGGAGTGTGGGGATTAGAGTGTCTCAATATTATGTTCTCTCTGAGTACTCTGTTATATGTGGGCTAAAGTTTAATGTGCTAGTGGTGATAAAAAAAAGTACAACATCATAGTGGTATAGTTAATAGAATGTGTGTACATACAATAGTTGTTTATTGTTGTTTTGAGTTACTACGTCTTTGACGGAGAAATCAGTTTCACGCTGTATCCCGCACACAGCAGGGTAGGCAGAGGGAACCTAGTGTTAAGACACTCCGTTCCCCACTTTCTGTCGAATTCTGGAGGCATTGCGTGTTGAGTGGCAGGACTCAACGCCGCGCTTTGCCTTGACACCAGAGCGAAGAAATGGAAATATAAATTTAAGTAAATATTTCATCTCCTCGAGTGGGGATCGAACCCATAATCAGTCGATTTTACAGTCACACTTCGTGCCGCTGCGCCACGACTGGCCTCGGAGAAATAAATTAAGAAATAAAGTAGTTCCGTACCTGAAAAGATAAAAACAGAACTCTTATATGATCACTTTATTTACTGCCAAGGAGTCAAAGACTTGACAGACGGACAGTCTGTCAAGACCAATTATCTGAAGATTTCATAGAAACAGTACTTACAAACTTATATTTGTAGTTCATCTCATACAAAACAAGTGCCTAGGCCCGCATACTTATATCTGTCGGCTTTTATAAATTGTACTTCCCATTGACCTACTTCTTGAAATTGATACGAAATCCTCGATGAATGAGCCCGATTCGCGATTGACCGGCCTTTTTAATAATCTTTAATTAACAAAGTCTTCTGGAGTGCATAATTAAAAAAATATACGTATTTTGTTCACAAAACACGTAAAGGAAATAAATGTTCGTTTTATAATAAGCAAAGAACGAGATTTGCCACTAAATAAGCTTATTATTTAAATCATCGAAAATATATGACATCTGGATTTGAAAAACAATGAAAATTATAAAAACAATACTATCTCTATATTATACAATCAAAACGCGTTTAAAACGGTAGTAAGTTAAAAGTTATATAAAATATCAATGGCCTATAAAATTAAATTTTACACGATTTCCTCTTCTTTTTTTAAGGTGATTGTTGTTGTTCTTTATGTATTATATTTCGTGTCTATTTTTTATTTAGAAGAGGTGAATAAATTATTGAAAATAAATATAAGCTAATTCATAAAGAAGGATCTACACTTATTCAAATTATATGAAGATACAAATTTTAGGCCCTCATATCTACCTATACACCGCAGGGTAGGCAGAGGGCACCTAGTATTTTTAACATTTTTAAAAGTTTCCAGGAGGACCAGGATCGACCTGGTCGGTTTCCAGGAGGCGCAGTTTCGAGTCCCTGATACAATGAAATTTTTATACGTTTTCTAAATTAGTATTAGAGGAAACCTGGTGATAAGATACTCCGTTCCCCACTTTCCGATTGATTTTTAATTTTTGTATCTAGCTGTAATCTGTTAAAGCACTGTAATAGTATCAGATACTATCCGTGGTTAAGTATAACATTGTGAATATGGCTTCTTAACTAATGACAGTTTTATTTAATTTTACTTAAATCATTAATAATTGAAAATGTGTATTATATGTCTATACAATATTATTCTTTGTAGTCAACTGATTTTTGTATATTCAATCTTTATAATCGTAGTGTAACTGATATCCCAAACTCCTTTGAAAATATTATTTAATAAATAATGCCTTGGCTCGTGATGTGTCTAGTGGTTAGAACCGTTTATAGTTGTGATCGTGAAGAACCCAAAATCTTTTAGAGATTCAGAGGTAACAGTATTAAGAATTTTATATTATGCCATTAGAAGGTATCGCTTTAATAAGATATTTGCCATCAGAAGTTGTTCTTGTGTCAGTTATTTAGATAACTGGAAACTCGACAATATGACATTGTCATAACTCGAAGCTCGTCCGAAGAAAAGCCAAGAGCGCGTCCTATCTTCCTCTCCACTATAACTGCGAACTAGTTATAATAAAAGGAAGAAAGAGTACGGGCACCGCCCCGCCCCTACACCGTGAGTTCCGACCAGACCGTGGCTTTACAGTCATCGTTGAACCCTCCGAGACGTTTGTGTGTGATCTTTCCGAAGGTACTTGTTACGCTTGTTTATATTAAGATTGTATTAGAATGGTGATTCGTGATGTTGATTGATTTGTGAGATCAATATAAGTCGTTGGAACGAACGCACTACCGCAAGGCGGCCGATATGTTAAATAAACGCACGGCACACACCCCACAGTCGTGTCTCGAACCGTAGGCGGACACTACTACATACACCAGAGTTCCAGGACATAAAATAGCACCACACACCCGTATGAGACAGGCGGACACTACTACATACACCGGAGCTGGGACATAAAATAGCACCACACACCTACTAGTCGTATACCAAGTCGTAGAAGTGGTATATAATATGTCAATGACCAACGCCATACAAGCACAGCTTACGTATCGCGAGCGTACTGCGAGACGGCATCAGCCACGACATAGTTAATGTCGCTATAACAGTTCGCATAAGCCCATCACGTCAGCTTCCGCGACGTCAAGCAACATTCAATATCATAATATTGGTCAAAGATCACTTGGATCCACAATATGTGTCGCCCCTACACATATATTGCCTTTATAAGAAATTCGATCCTAAAAGATCGTGCCATCATAGGCTTCGAATTATTATATTATATTTATAATATACTTGGTACGAGTCTTTATGTGCATCATATTTATTAGTACCGTAGTACTTAAGAGTTCGACTCGACCGCTGCCTTCCAGCATCACCACCACCTATATAGACAGAACGACGGTCGCGACACTCGGGACGACAATACACGAACTCGTCTCGATTAATATGGTATTAAAAATATATAGTTTGTATTATCCATAATTAACTATGTTTATTTATGTGTATTGCCATGCATATTTTATTTTATTTATTTATTTATTTATTTTTAACTTATACCCAAGGTACATACTGTTACAGTAGCAATGATATGATGGAGTAGCGTAGTTTTGCAAGCCTTTATATTTTTCATATAGTGTTCTACTAAAAATACATAATTTCATATTTAGATTACCTACAGTGTTTTGGCTAAAATTTTATTGGATTTACTACTAGATTACTATTAAATGTTCAAATTATATTTAATTCCTTCTGGTTTCAATACGCCCTCGGTAACCGCGTTTTATTCACATCCCCGCTATTGTAAGACAAACTGCGGTTTTAAGTTCTACTACTCAATACGTAATATGTGCAATTTAGACGCGACAGGTAGCGGGTCCGATTCCCACTCGGGGAAATAAAATATTTAATATTTTAATTTCCGCGCTCTGGAAATGAGGTAAAGCTTGGCGTTGAGTTCCACAACTCAACACCCAATGCCTTCAGAAATCGGTGGAAGATGGGTAAGGGAAATGTCTTAATGGGAACGGAGTGTCTTAACACTAGGTTCCCCGGTTCAATCTGATATGTGCGGGATACAGCGCGAAGCTTACAAAATTTAAATAAAGTAAAATTTAATTTAGATTTAGCAATGGAAAAGGTATAATATAAAACATTTACATACTTATATCGACAATATTTTTTTCGATCGTGATAAGCCTTAATAAAGGTAGAGTTAGGGGTGGTCCGACGTTTCTTTGAGAATAGGTAATTTATTTATGAGTATGCGATGTCGATATATGAATATTAATATGACAGGTTGAGATGTGTGAAGTCCCTAATGTTTGGGGAATGTTCATTTTAAGTATATCTTTAATATTGAGGCTGTGGTGGCACAGTGGAACAGTTCTCACTGTAAAAGCGATGGTTGTGGATTAGATTTCTTCACGTGAGTATTATATTATATATTTTAATTTATTACATTATATTAATTTTACAGCTCTGATAGAATAAGAGCAGCGTTGTGTTCCGCTATTGAGTAATGGCACGCAATGTTTCAAAATTTGGTGGGTGGTGAACGGCGTGTTTCAACACTAGATTCACTCTGTCTACGCTGCTGTGTGAGAAAATGTAGTAGTCTGAAAAAAATATTATGATTTTTGAAAGTATAATGAAGGTAATTCGTTATAAATAAATTAATTCAATATCATTGAATAAACTTTTTTTCCATTTAAGCATAATTCAAACAAAAAGTTAACAAATTAGGTAGTTAATAATTATATACTATTATTATTTTTATTTTTATACTTATGAAATTACTCACTACGATAGCCTAGTACTTGGTCTGTATCCTTTTTATCTTATTTTATTTCCGTATTTATAACAATCCTTATACGATTATTGATATACACATTTAATATCCTGTATTATCTTTATCTTTTTACTATTTTATAAATTGTTACCTTTATTACATATAATACTTAATTATTAATACTTACCATATTTTTTGCAGTATTTACACTATAAAAATATTAAAATAAGAAAACGAATATTGAAATGAATTCAAAAAAAATGTTATTATTTTGTTAATATATTTAAATATTCGCTGAGTCTAACGTTAGTTACTTGGTTTAGTTAAATGAAAAATAACTTCCACTTACAATTTTCTAAATTTTTCAAATGCTGAAAAAATCATAAAGCGAAAAAAATGGGAACAAACAAATACAATACTTTTAATTAACAAATAATTCAAAATTTAATCTAGATATAGATTTTTTATCTGTTTTCTAGTTACACAAAGTTGTAAAGCAAAAAGTAATAAGCTAAAGTATGGTAATGAGGTGACGGGACGGACAGGCAGGATGTGACGCGGCAGATATGTGGCTTTTGACTGATTGGTTTTGTTATGGCTTAGACTTAACAAGGTCTAGAAAAAAAGACCCCGTAGGCTTCCGGGTTAAATACAAATACACCTTTTAACGAAGTGTTATAAGTACTTTTTTTTTTAGATTCACGCAGTATCCCGTACATAATAGCAGGAATCTGAGAACCTAGTGTTAAGTTAAGACATTCCCTTTCCATTAAGGTACTTGTTAAATATCTTAGTTTGCATAGATTTTTTTTGTTGGGTAGTGTACCTACAGGCCAGTCGTGGCGCAGGGGCACGAAATGTGACTGTAAAATCGACTGGTAGTGGCTTGATCCCCACTCGAGGTGATGAAATATTTATTTACATTTATATTTTCATTTCTTCGCTCTGGTGTCAAGGTAAAGCGCGGCGTTGTGTTCCGCCAGTTAACACGCAATGACTCCAGAACTCTGCGGATAGTGGGGAACGGACTGTCTTAACCTCTGCCCATCCTGGTGTGTGCGGGATACAGCGTGAAGCTGATTTAATTTAGTGTACCTATTTATCGAGGAATAGGTTATATTATAAGACATTAATGTGACTCCTTTTACTTGCGGTCAGAATTACTAATATATTAGTTGAGTATGACACACGATGACATGACATGAGATGACCCACTCTTAATATTTCGTACACTTAGAATGTGACGTGTGTCACAGAAAACTATTAGCTATTTCAATTTCAATTCTTTATTTTATAATGTCTTCTATTGGTAAATATTATGTTTAGAGGCTACTCGTGGCGCAGGGGCACAAGCGTGTGACTGTAAACGCGAGAGGTTGTGGATTCGGTTCCCACTCGAGGAAATGAAATATTTAATATTTTAATTTCAAGCCAAGGTTTTGATGTCGAGGCAAAGTGTGGTGTTGAGTTCCGCAAGACGCGATACCTCCAGAATCCACCATACGTAGGTAGCGGAGTGTCTCTTTCTGGCTATTCTGCTACATGCGGGGCACAGCGTGAAGTGATAAAAAATACTGCCTGATGAAGAAGCGATATTTTATTTAATACTTCAAAACGCCTACATTTAATATAAATGAAATTAGTTAATTTATTTTTATATACGTAATCAACTTTATTAAGCGTTTACCAATCGCCAAGTACCAAAACCACGTCTAAAACACGTGCCTTATCAAAGATGTCCTTTTTACCCATATTCCAAACATACCATTAACGATCCATTGTGCACTGTAATACGTTTCCAAAACATACACAAATAAAAGATTTCAAGATAAGCGCGATACGGCTAATTTGCCTTGCATTTCTGCCATACCGATTGGTTTTTTTTTTATTTTAATTTTGTTATAATAATTTTAATTTGATTAATTTTTAAAGAGTTGGTTTATCAATTAAATAAATCAATTAATTTAAGCTTAGCCGCAATGGAGCTATGACACAGCACCTGAATGTAAACGCGACGGTCGTGGTCCACTCGAGGGAATGATTAAATGATTATTTATTATATTGTCGATTTCTTTGTTCTGGTAACAAGACAAAGCGCGACATTCAGTTCCGCCAATCAACACGCAATATTACGATCGTAGTGTCTTAATACTAGATTCCCTCTGCCTAATGTACTATACTCCTTATTTTCCATGTACTTAACTGAATCCTTTCCATTTTATTAACACAATTTTCATTTTAAGCTGAGAATCTTTGTCCATATTTTATATTTTCTAAAGTTTTACACGTTTTCAAGATATTGAAATTTTAAGTGGCTACGATTCTTTAATTAAAGATCTACAGTATTGACTTATATATTTCTCTACGTTGAATTTGAAGCCAGTCGTGGCACTGACTGTGACTGTAGGATCGACTGGTTGAGGGTTCGATCTCTACTTGAGGAGATAAAATATTTACTTATATTTATTTTTTAATTTCTTCGCTTTGGTGTAGAGGCAATGCGCGAAAGTGTCGAACGGTGTGTCTTAACACTAGGTTCCCTCTGCTTCCCCTGCCGAGTGCGGGATGTATCCCGCACACGCTGTGGCGTGAAGCTGATTAAATTGAATTTGAACAATGCACGGTGTTTGATTTGTAAATTTTAAACTACGCCACCAATTTTCTATTTCACTTAATAGTCTTTTGTGATATAAATACACACATTTCATATTTCATTTAAGATTTCATATTGTTTCATCCATTATTTAGATAGTTTTTTTCAGAACTTTATCACTTATTCAGAACCACAATTCAATAATAACCTACCACCCATACCACATACAATATGTTCTACACATGTATCTACCACTTGTTACTATAGAATGTTTATAATTTAATACTTGAAATAAAAAATAATTAGCTGCTATATAAGTATAGTAGGGCACTGGCTGTCCGGGGTATGCAAAGTATCGGTAATAAATGTATCGGCCGCTATCTTCAAAGGCGCATCGGTCTTTGCGCGCGCCGCGGCTGTCGCGTGCGCATATGTAGTGGGAATGTTGTATAGTTACAGACAAGCTGTTAAAGATATCTTAAGCTATGCTGTTGCTATATTGGATTTCATTATTATTAAAAATTGTACTGTAGGCCTTCGTTACCCGTTTCCTTCATCCGCCAGCTTCCCAATTACTTACGACAACGTAGGACAACATTGTCGTAAGTGCTGAATTCATACTTCTAAAAGGAAACAGAGAATAGAATTTTGTATATATAGGAATAACAGAAAGATATAAAATTCGTCGTTCGTTTAAAAAATAATAAAAACGATCCAGAAAGATTATAAATATGATTTTCTATTCTGTGTTGTTCGCCAATGATACGTTGTAATGAGATTTTTCTATTAATCGATAATTCATTACTCGTCATCCAATCCAAATTAATGTTTTCCTTTAACATCTCACATTGAAGTTGCATTTTATTGTGTGTTATTTACATTTTTTTAATAGCTTCACGCTGTATTCCGCATACAGCAGGGTAGGCCGAGGGAACCTTGTGTTAAGACACTCCGTTCCTCGCTTTCTTCCGAATTCTGGTTTCAGCCGAATTATTTACATAAAAAACATATATATAAAAAAATATATTATATATTTTTTTTTAATGGACACAAAATTGTCGCTACTTTTTGTTGATGGAGTTAAATTTTACCAAACACTTATGTTGTGAGAAAAATGCTGTAAAAATTGACAAATGTAAGTATAATATCTTTGTGTCCTAATCTCGTTGTATTGAAATTGATGCGTATTTAGCGTAGCTTCCTCTGGTTGCAGCCTTTATTATCAGTCGCTTGGATATTTATCGACCCAGTAATGCCTATTACCAGTTGGTCTGACGCTATTTCGTTCGTTTACTTTAGTTTTACTGTTTTGCCAGCCTTGCTACTTGTCACTGGCAAATATGTCCTCTTTTAATAGGGTATAGTATAAGAAAATATGTAAACAGCTTTACTAGATTGGTCTGTTCTCTAATTTTAATCTTAAGTGATAACATTAACTAATCTGCCATTACTATACATTTAACATTTTAATATTTATATGAGAATTTTTGTAACGTTTTAATTTTTTAGTTTCGTATGCATGAGGTATCATTGGAATCTTGGCTAATTTGAATGTGATTTATTTTCTTTTTATAATTTACATTTTTACATTAGAAAAATATGCAAAAAGAAAATGCTTACAATGAAATATATTTCTAATGTAACAAAATAGTTTTCCATAGAGTATAAAATATATCTTCCTTCGTCTCCATTCCATTCTTTTTTATTTGAAAATTACGCCCAAAATAAAACCAAAAACCTATAAAATAATAATAATATGCAAGCAATTTTCATACTTCTCGCTATATTTATACCAGTATTGAAATCATAAACAATTCAAGATATGTTTATGAATGGGACGTACAATGAAACTTGGGTCTAATAAATAGCTGACTAGACCTTTAGCTATTAGAGCCCTTGCAGTGTTATATACGCTGCTCACTTATTTACATTATTGTATATAATGAACTGATGCTGTATGTAAATAAATTTATGTGAATATCTTCTTTTAGCTTCACGATGTATCCCTCATATTGCAGGGTAGATAAAGTGAACCTGTGAACCTAGTGTTAAGACACTCGGTTCCCATTAAGACAGTTCGGTTTCCATTTTTCGACTGATTCTCAAGGCACGTGTTAAGAGTCGGAATTCAACTGTCATTTTTTTGGCTTCATTCTCCATTCCGTTCCTCGGGCATAACAGGGTAAGCAAAGGGATTCTGTGAACCTAGTGATAAGAGACTCCGTTCTCTACTTTCCGCTGAATTCTTGAGGTATTGAAAATTAAAATATTAAATATTTCCTTTCCCGAGTGGGAGTCGAACCCACACGCGATAACATTCATCTGTGCCCATGCGCCACGACGGCTTCAATAATTATTAACGACGGTCTGTAATTATTATATTAATTATAGTTTCATGCCTTTTTGTTTAAACAAAGTTTGTAAACAGATGGTAAGTAAAAAGTGTCATTCTTCTCTTATTTTAACTTTTTAACTATGTACGTGTGTATTTCACCATAAAATCAGAGAAAACGACTTCTTTTGACATAAGATTTACTTGCATTTTTTTCGCTCTATACATTGAAAAGACCTCACAATTTTTCATTTTACGTCCTTAGTGCTATTTAAATGTAACATAAAATCAGATCCGCTTGGTAATTTATGGGGAACTCCCCTTTCGCACTTTATATTTGGTTGTGCCGTAAAAATTGCTAACAACTTATACTTAGCATGAATTATATTATGCATAAATCATAATATGGGTGAATTACTTTATTAGAGCAGAATTTTTATAAAAACAAACGAAATGGGCTGGACAAAATGTAGAGTTAAATATTTTATATTTTTTTAAAGTGTTATTCCACACTTAGAAAAGAAAAATATTTATCTAGAAAACGTATAAAAATTTTAACGTAGCGGGACTCGAACCGTTCAAATTTTTATACGTTTTCTAAATAAGTATGTAGAGTTAAGTTCATTTATCTACCAAGTTATGTCTACAACGTTTGCAGTATGAGGGAAAAAGAGAGATTGCATTTGAATATTGTGTAATTTATCTCTTTTTTTGTCGATAACTCTCCTTCTTGTGGCATGTGAGTTTGTGCATTGTGACATGTGAGAATGATATAGATTTGTACATTAGGAAAACCTTATAAGCAAAATACTTTAAATGTCTGAATATGTAGGAACGAAAATAACCAAATACTAGTAATCCTTTACATGAAATCTATTACATAAATCACTGTTTTGAAATAAGTAAGTATAGCATATTATTAATTTAAGCTTCTAGACTCCATAAAAAATAAAAAAAATATAATTAAAAAAATATATTTCAAGTACTTATGTACGTATGTAGCTAATGCACATACAATTTTTGCTTCGTTTGTATTATTTTAAACATTTTTTTTAATCATTTTACTTCTTTATCCTCGATTAAAAGGTTATTCACACTGGGCGTGAACTACCGAAATAAGGGCACGAACGTCCACTATACGATATATGTACATGCAAGTCAAAACAATGTTTTAACATCCCGTAAGGGTCGATACATCAATATTTGCGGCGCGCACGGGGGCGGGCTGCGGCTTGTAATTACAGGCAACACTCGCCTCGGGCCTTACAAATTTAGTAATTTTAATTTTATTTGGGTTTGCTTTGGGTTGCCAGTGTCATATTTTATTTTTGCTATTTAATGATCATTTAAATATTAATAATATTAGTTACGATCATGGTTTCGTACTAACTTAATATCATTATCTAAATGCCAAAAAAAAACTAATTTTGACAAATTTCTTCTTAACATAGTTTGATTAATAAATGAAATTTAACATATCTTACTTTTTTAATATTATTTCTATATAAGGGCTGTACACATACGTATTTTATCTTAATAATCTGACAACCCTATAAGTTGCAACGTCCAGTGCCTTTTTGCATGTTCTTCGCACACTTAGTAATGGTGGCCTCATATGAGGCATGCTTTAAGAAATTATAATGATAAATGTGTTTTGTTACTGTATAAGTAATAATTAGGTGCAATTTAAATTATTGGTGTATTAAGAAATTTAGAATCGATGTTTGAATTGATTTTTCATTTATTTTTGTTTATTGCTTTATATTGTTTGTTACTTTATGCACAGAATGTACGTAATGAATGTATTTTAGACACCTACTTAGTTTTTTTGTAATTTATTCAAGTATCTATATATATATATATTTTTAAATATATTATAGTAAACATTTTATGTCAGTATATAAGAAGAAAATATATAAAAAGATATCCAGTACATTTACTATTAAAATGATAAGGTATATAATTATGTATATACTTTATTTATAATTATACTTTATGTTTATATTCTAAATATTGTATTTTTTGTTTTCACATTGTTCATATATTTTCGTCTAGTAAGCAAAAAATCAAACTATTTATCTAATATTGGTTTTAAGTTTTATTGGTTTTATTACATTGACATAAAATCTGATGTAGTATTATTGTAACAGTCATTTAGTATCTCCTGTAACAAATTAGGCCAATTGATATAATTAGTATTATTATTACAATTACTATTTCGAAAATTATTATAAATTTGAATATAATTAATATTCCAAGAGGGAATTGAACCCACCACCAACTTTAGACTTTATTCCACTACGCTGAGAGCGATCTAGTTGAGGGTTGTTGAGTTTTTTTAGTTCGTTGGTTTATTATTCATAGAATCATAATTATGTTTTATTTCTTTAAAGTATTCTATATAAAAGGAAAGGAAAAAAAGAAATGCAAAGATAAAGAATATAATTTTTATTGGTTCTTATCAATTTCTTATAAACAGGAAGAACTTAGTGTCGCAGTGCGAGTGTCTTTAACTAAAACTAATTGCGTATACTAAGGAATATTTCAACTAATATTTTCATACAAATTATATTAAAACTATGAGATATTTTCTTGAAAAAAACTCTTACAATTTATACAGATAACGTAAAATAAAAGACCAAAAATTTAAAAAATCTATATCTACAGCCTTATTGGAAGAACTAAGATTTCGATAAAGACAATGTTCTAAAAATATACAAAAATAGTTACAAATAAATAATCTTTTACATAGGAAACGTCAACGATACCTCGTATAGGATCAGATTAATTCAGTACTTCTTACAGTACCTTGCGTAGCACCAAGTTACATACAATATAGAGAACTATTTCTATAGCAAGATATGCTTAAATTGATTGGTTTTTAGGCAAGAAACCATCATTGTTAGCTCTCGAGTGACAATAGATATATAAATATGTAAACACTGACAAAAAGTTCACAAATATATATGTTTTTTAATAAATTCAGCATTTATTCCTACACATTGGACATAATTTATAATTTTGTAAATAATTAAATATGTATGTTACATATAATTTGTAATATTAAATCACTGATCTCAAATAACTCTTTGGGCTACTTTAAGAGTTTTGTAACTTTCGTCAATTGCTGTAGCAGGTTTGCCTCACTCCAGCTAGGATGACGCTAAATTCGTCATCCGGACGTACATCAGCACCTGGAGGAGCTGGCGTGTAAGGTCCGGCGGGTGGCGTTCCCGATATCACGGAAGCATACGGAGATGGGTACATTCTTTCTGAACAATATTCGGGAGCAGGGGCTTGCTCCGCGCAATATGGTGGTCGATACTGCTGCTGCTGTTGCTGTTGCTCATATCTATATTGCTCCATTGCACCTTCGGTCCCATAATCAAGATATTTATCAAATTCCCGTGCATCTACGTCCGATTCTGGTGATCCAGTTCGTATTTCTGGCCTAGGGTTTAATATTCCTTGCTCTTCTTGAGGCTGGTTTGGTGGTTCCTCTGCAAAATAATTTCCTCCTGCGTTATACTCTTCATACTCAGTTTTGGGCTGTTCCGGATAATGTGATACGTAAGGATCTTCCGTCTTATACATTTGTTCATATTGCTCGTATGGATTATACTGAATGTACTCTGTCGTTAGAGGACCACTGGGCGCAGATGATACTCTAGGGGCAGTAGATCCTAAAGCTTGTTGATCTTGAGATGTTGCAACTGGTGGAAAGAATGTTCCAGTTACAACAGGCGCTTGCTCCGCTAATGTCCTCTGTGTACACATGACGTACATACCATTAGCCATACCCATAGCTGCTACTGGTGCTGGGGAAAATGAGTTTGGAGTTCTAAATGACTTGTACGAGTACGAGTCTGAAATAGACGAAGCGTTGATGGCTCTTCGCCTTTCTTCATATTGGAAATTTTCTTTTTCATTTTCAACTGGCGACGCATCAGGAGTGGGTAATGGAGCTTCAGCAGGAGTGCTCCTCCTTCCTTGTGGTTCTGGGGACCTCGCTGGGGACGATTCGGGAGTTTGAACGTGACCGTTATACTGAGTAGATTGGAATGAGTCTGAAGCAAGTGGCGAGGTTCTATAAGGAGAAAATCCAGCTCCTGGGTTATGTGAAAAACGTGTATCTGGCGAATCAGTGGCGGTGGCGTAAGGCGATCCCAGTGTGCCGGATGTAGGCGGTGGAGCGCTTGAAGGTGCGGTAGGTTGGTTAGGTCTAGCTTTGTTCTGTTTTCGTCGTCGCGGCCGATACTTGTAATTGGGGTGCTCTGTCATATGGATTACGCGTAGTCGCTCAGCTTCCTCGACAAAAGGCCGCCGGTCCTGCGGCGTCAGGGAGCGCCATTTTTTACCTAGAAAACAAAAAAAAACGTTAATAAAAATATATTTTTTATGTAAAATTCTTTGCTATTATTGGAAGTATACAATCATCTTTAATATTTTTAATCTATAGCAATAGGACACACATTAATCATTTTCTAGTAATATTTAAAATCGTGTTATAAATTGTAGCAAAAGGTAGTAACTTTTACTACTATTAATTTAATGGACACAATATACATAGACAGGAGAAAAAAGAGACCGAGAGAATCATTATTAACATTGCTGGGTAGTGTCAAGATAACATTCCCAAACGTAATAGTAATAGAATTTTATGAATGCAAAATAGACAGCAGTTGTCACAAAGTCAGGTTAAATAATCACGATAGTGTTTATCAAATAACTATAAAACACCTACTGTGAGTGTTCCATAAATAACCTTGTACTCTGTTACAGACAACATTTTTTGGTTCAACCGATTTAAAACTTTATTTTTTTAACCATAGAGCTGTTTTTGTTTTACAATTGATAGCTTTAGGTTGGCGAAGGCATTATCAGGAGCTTTTACAATCTTTAAGGATATTTATCAATGGGACGCTACTTGCTACTGGCGTAAGGTAATTTTAGAGAAGAGCATTGTCGATAAAAATTATAGTATTAATAAAAATTGAAGATTGATTATTTCACATAAGTAGTTTATTTAAAATAAATGAAATTTGTGAAATATTTATGATTTTATAATACACTAAAATAGATAATTGCATGCTGATTTTTAGTTCAATTATATTAAAAAAAAGTCTTTTATATTTAACGGTTTTTTAAAGTTTCATTTGTTTTCAGCTACGTGCTAAATATAGCGATATTTAGCACATAGCAACATAGGCACAGACCTAGTATTAAGACACTTCGGTACCCATTAAGACCTTCCGTTCCCAATTTCCCGTTGAAATCTTGAAGGATTTATTGGCGGAACTGAACGTCGCGCTTAGCTTCGTTACCAGAGCGAGAAAATGAAAACATTAATTATTTAATTCTCCTAGTGAAATCGAACCCAGAAGAGTCGCGCTTGTGGCCCTGCGCCACGAGAACTTCTTATTACTTAGTAATAAAATGATAACAAAAAATGAATCCATTTCTTCGTAATATTGATGTACATATATTTAGGTATTATTTTAAGTTAATAACGTTAATAATAAAAGTAATTGACGTTTAAAACTTTAACGATTCGTTGTAGAAGCACAAAAAATTTTGAAGCACCTAACTTGAACCTGTTTGACTGATGTCAAATGTCAAGTTGACAAATGGGGAAGGGCTTCTCACCGGTCGGTTAGCGTTGGCGCATTGCCGATATTTGGATTGTCGATAATATTTTAAATTATTGTTTTCTTATGCCACAGAAAGTTAGCTGATTTATAATAAAATATAGATTTTTTTTTTATAACAATAATTTATTTACTGTGCATACATAAATATAAAACGACAACGTTAAATAGTATTAAAATTAAAATCACCCTGGTGGCTTTGGTGTTATCGCTGTTAATTTTTTTTATAATAAATATAATAAATGTAACTAGAAATAACTTATAACAAATTACATTTATCTTAACAAAGACGGTATGAGTTTGCCTTAAAACGATAATTCTGCCACATATTTATTTTATCTATAAAAATTTTTGCACAACATTAATTAGCATGCAGTTGTCTCTTAGATGAGAAATGCAATAATAAAAGTCTTTAAAAAGTTTAATCGGTCTATTTGGATAAAAAATAAGAGAGATGTCTAAATAGAAATATAAATGGCATTGAAATTATTTAGTAAAAAAAAATATATTAAATTTACTTTAACTTAAAAATTATAAATAATCTTTTTCTAAAACAGGACAAATCCATGTCACATAATTATAATATTTTTCTATCCATACATATTATATGTATGTATGTAATAAATGATCCGTCTCCGTGTACGGGACCACCAGTAGCGAGTGGAAACCTAACACCGTGTTATCTCTTATTGAGTGTCGTTGATAAAGCCTACGCGTGTGTAAAGCGAGAAATATTAATAGACTAAGTATATTGCTTCTTAATGTTTTGTATGGAACTGAGATACTATCCTTATTTGGTGGACGCTTTGTTGTTGAAGAAAGTAATGTTCTTTTATATTAAATATTTGGTTTAGTCAAATCAATTATTATTTATCATGACACTGTCAGTGTCCAGTGGAATTAAAAGTAATAAAGTAAAGTATTAAATCTTACAAACGATTTTGTTTAGAATATTTTGTTCATTAAGAATTGCTGTTCTATTATTTTGAATAAGAAATCGGAATAAGGATACCTATTAAAAGTTGCAAGTGTAAATAAATCATTTTTTTTCAGCTAAATCCAATTAAGAGGCCGGTCGTGGCGCAGCGGCACGAGGTGTGGCTGCAAAACCGACTGGTTGTGGGTTCGATCCCCACTCGAGGAGATGAAATATTTACTTAAATTTATATTTCCATTTCTTCGCTCTGGTGTCGAGGTTAAGCGCGGCGTTGAGTTCTGCCACTCAACACGCAATGCCTCCAGAATTCGGCAGAAAGTGGGGAACGGAGTGTCTTAACATTAGGTTCCCTCTCGGGATACAGCGTGAAGCTAATTTAATTTAATTTTTTTTAAATCCAATTAAATTTATGTTCAAAAATAAAATCTGTTCAATGTATAAATGAAGGATAGAGTAACTTTTAAGTTATTTATTAATTGTCTAAAATTAAATCAAAATTAAATCAGTTTCACGTTGTATCCCGCACACAGCAGGGTAGGCAGAGGGAGCCTAGTGTTACTAATTATAATATATTAATAAATATATTTTATCTCAAAATATAGATTGTACCACCTGCGAAGCATTTTTGAAAAGTAGAGAGTAGAAGTATTACGTTAATGATAACCCATAGATCTTAGAGATATTGGCATTTCAATTATAGCCCTCTGATATTTATGGTATTGGGTCCAAGTATCCATTTCATATTAGTCCTTTATAAGTAGCAAGAAATTCTTTGAAAAATGTAAAAAATCAAAGCTTATCATTTCATAATAAATGACATCATTAGCTTCTTGGGTTCAAATCTTCCTTTTGGTTAAATGACACAAATCCGTCAAAGTGACGTTTCATGGGATATTTTTTTTCATATTTATTGAGTTTTCGGAAACGAACAAATATATGTGCTTTGATTTATTTGATGCTACTTTTATCTGTGGTTTGAAATCGCTTTATATAAATTTATGTACGTATATGTGATTTTGCTATATTTACATGACTTTAGTAAAAGAAATAGTAAGTATATTGCTTAAATTGAATAAGGTCCCTTTGATATGCGCAATAACGTTAATCTCTATGGTCCCAGCTCCTTTTTCTACTTACCCAAAATCGCGATGGCGCCGTCTGTCGCTCTTGTCAAAGTTTAAATAATTATATGTATTGTGTCTTAGAAATTAATTGATGATAGTAACAGTAAGATTGATATCTTTATATATACACATTTTAAATGAAACATTTTCTATACACATTCCTATAGGCATACTATCAATTATTATCTTTATTAACTTCACGCTGTATCCCGCACATAATAAGGTAGGCAGAGGGAAAGTCCGTCGAATTCTCGAGGCATTGCGTGTTGAATGGTGAAACCAAACGTTGAGCTTTGCCTCGTTACCATAACAAGTGGAAATCGAACCCACCACCGTCGCGTTTATAGTCACACGCTTGTGCCCCTGCGCCACGATTGCCTCTGTCATCAATTACTACGCTTATCTATTTTTATAGAACAAGAATATATTTTAACGAAATGTCCAAACGAGTTTTAATTATTTTCAACAATAAGAACATAGACCAGTAGCTGACACATTAAAAGGTAGAATGAGCTAATGATAGCGTATAATGATTTCGATCCATCAAACGTGTTATGACACGCGGTGGTCAGACGCTTCATTAATAAGATTACACCATTAGTGAGTTTGAGATAACTCTTTAGTTTGTTTATTATTATTTTTTAAATAGACAATAATAAAGTATTTTTTTTTAAAAAATGGGCAGTTAAAAATTGCATACGCATATTTTATGGAATAAGAAAAGATTATGTTCATAGACTTGGAAAATTTTAAATATGCGCACGTTTAATTCAAATATAATATATTTTCATAGCTTCTCCTTGCATCTTACGTTTAGCAGGGTAGGCAGAGGTAAGTAGGTCTTAAGACACTGTGTTCCCCAAGTTCCACAGAATTTCTTAGATTGAATTTGCATGTTAAGTAGCGTAACTCAACGTCGCGCTTTTTACCAGAACAAAGAAGTGAAAATATTTCATAAATCCGAGTGGAAAATTAAACTACAACCATCGTGTTTATAGTTCAGCACTTATGCCACTGCACCCACGACGGCTTTAAAACAAATATAACTTCAACGTAAAATTAGATAAACTATATTATTTTCCTTTTAAATATAGTTAAAATAACGTCACAGGGTGCCGATAGATGGCAGGTCTGATTTTTTGCCGCAACGGATGTCCAGAGCACGCGCTGCATTCTAAATTCGAATTTCTGCCATTCCTTTCTATCTTTAACGGTGTATATAGCAGTCTCTTTCTCGCGACATTTTTTTGCATTTCGATTCGAAGTGTGTTTTGTTTTTTTAAACTGCTTTTCTTGCGGTGGCACTGGCTTTGTTTTGTTCATTTTACGCTTGCAATAAACTATATCGACTCAAGTTATTAATCTATCGGCAACTCTGAATATAAACATTTCATTTTCTTCTTTTTATTAAGGTAGGTAATACGATAAATATATGCTATTATTGCTATATTTTCTTAGAGTTTATTAAGAAACAAATTCAATTCTATATTAACGCGATCAACTATTACTGTTTTTTATTATTTTGTTGTCACCAATGTAGGTGACACACACAAGTGATTCAAAAGATCATATTGTTTTTTTTCACGTAACTGCGAAAGACACAAATTCGATAACTTCAGAAAAAAATCAGCGGCAAGTTTTATCTAAAACAGTATTTTCATTCCTTAACAACAATCTTTACATTTAGCATCTGATCTTTAAGCTAGCGGATTAATATTTAATGAATAAAATAGTAATCAATATGTATAAAGCTATAATATATCGTCAGAGCTAGCTCTGAGAAAATATTTTACAGGTAAAAGAAGAAGAAGCTAGTAAAAACATGTATTAAAATGACAAATTTGTTTCTTGAAATATTTTTAAACAATCCGTGTTTTAGTAGAAAATCACGTCATAAATTACACATAAAGTTAACATGCGTTATGTTACCAGCGCTTCTTATATATTTACTATTATGAGAAAATATCTATCTCGCAGTGCAGTAGTGCCAACGTAAAAGTTGCGACGATCATAAATAATTCTTTTACTTTTTTACTTGTGCATTCCGAGAAGTGGTCAGCGAAATAAAATTATTGCCGAAATCCATAAAACAGGCTTTACTCAGAGAACGTATATTGACGGAAACCAAAGGTTTTGTTTGTGGTGTAATGCATGAGAGATTTAGGATTACATTTGCGTATTTTTTTAAATATATTTTTAAAGAAGAATAATCATTTGGCTTAGCTTTAGATAATAAGTGTAACAGAAGAAAAAACATTTTCCACATTTTTGCGAGTTGTCAAAGAAAACGTAGTGTCAAGAAACTACTCTACTACTATTTAGCGATTTCCAATTATTTTAAAGAAATTACATATTGAGAGAAGTAAATCATTGGTACATTTTGTCGCGCCAAACGCAGAAAACATTAATGTGTTAAAAAATATACACATCGACCCGAATAGATTTTGAAACCAAATCAACCCGCTAGGTACGTCCCAACTGTGACATGTGTCACACTAAATATTTTTTTGCTCACGATAAATTAAGAATTTAAATTTAAGTACATTATTCTTACTTAATATTTATGTATATTATATCCTTACATTATGTTTTTAGCTCATAACTCATAAACCAAATAGAAAAGCAACTATTACAAAAAAAAAGAGCACAAACTACTAAGTATTCTACCAACTTGCACCACCCACCACGTCCAGTACATACATATCTTCGACATGTAATAAAGTTTTGTAGCAACATAAATTCTATGCCTCCAGCTCGTATTGTGCCCTAGCCTAAACACCGCCCTAGGTCCATACTATGGTCTGTTTTATGCCTGACTAGGGGCCAAATGGGCAGGTAAGCGTAATACCCTCAAGTATGTATTGTAAGACGTTTACAAATATTTTTTGAAGTGAAAATTATTTCTTTGCGAACATCTCTGCGTTGTAAAAGTATCGCTGTTTTTGTGGAACAACTTTCTTTATGAACTTTTATTATAAATTCGATTGTGTTGTGTTATAGCACATGAAGGTTTCCAAGTTAGCATCTGTTTTTCGATCCTTACAAAACACCATGCTTTCCAAATAATTGAGGTGGGGAATAATATAGAAAAACATTATAAAAATACATTAAAAAAAATTGCCGATAAATGATGCAATTTTTAATATTTAAATTGTAAACAAACAGGTTATCTATTGTTGTTTTTATTGGTGTATATAAATAATTGAGTGTAAAATCTGTAATTTTTTGAACTATGTTTCACATTGTAATATTTCTAAACTAGCAATATTTACACAATATATCTTACCAATACATTATCATAGATTAGGCCTTAAAGAAGAATTCTAAAATAAATCTTTTACATTTTTTTTTCAATTATAAAGTTGCTAAAATGGCGCTATGAGGATATAATTTCATAGTGGTGACCTTAACCGTAACATTCCTTACCAATACGTGTTTCATTCAATTTCGACGTAAGTATATCTTGTATCAAGTATTCCGTACAGTAAGTTATCGATATTTATTTCTCCTAATTTGACTGCATTTCTCGGTTACTGGTCGTGCCCATTAATCATACGTTTTTCCCGCTCTATCTCATTAATGTTGTGTATGTTTGTCCTTGTCTGTCGCGTTAGGGGATTCTATGCGCGTACGCAGACGGCGACACGCGCGTGCCCCGACGACGTTGACTTTTTTCGATTACAAGAAAAACCATAAAATGAAGTGATTCTCAAAGGCTAGTCATTTAAGAAATAGTTTCCGTTTACGTAAATATTGATTGGTTCGATTGGATTCTTCCTCGATTGACGCGAGGTATTGTAATTTACAACGTTTTTTGCCGATTGTTGAACGCACTTGAAGTGTGCTATTTCTTAAGTGATTTAAAAAGTTGTGTTCTGTAATTGAAATAACTGAAACTTATATACTTAGGTAATTGTAGTACTTAGGTTATGGTAAAGGTAGGTAATATAGTTAATTCTTTTAAAAGAAAAATAATTAAAATAGTTTTATTAATGTATCTTGATATAGTATTATCTTTAACTGTACAAATATGAACTTAGAACTCAACACCGGGCTTTGCTTCGACATCAGAACAAAGAATTATAAATATTAAATATTTAATTTCCTCGAGTGGAAAACGACTGACTTAAATCTTTATTTGATATATTTATTTTATGACATTATATGTGATTTAATAAATGTCGTGGCGCACAAGCGTGTGACTGTAAACGTGAAATGAAATATTTTATATTTTCATTTTCTTCGTCCTCGTGTCAAAGTAAAGCGAGACGTTTGAGTTCCGCATCTCAACACGCAATGCCTCCAGAAATTGGGGGAAATTAAAGTGCGGAGTGTCTTACCACTAGGCTCTCTTGCCTACCCTGCTACATGCAGGATACAGCGTGAAGCTAAAAAAGATACACTTCAAATAATTCTTCAAAATACACAGCTATCATCATTTTTAAAACTCAATCGGATTAACAGAACTTTTAATTCTAACTTCCACTAACAAATTGCCACAAACGCTATACCAAAGATATAAAGGCGCGTCCACACTCATTAGCCGAGCGGTATTCGCGGCGCGTGCGTCACGTCGCCAGCACGCGCCGGCCCGAGGCTCCATTGTGACACGGCGACCTATACCTTTGTTGAGATACCGGGACTATGTAATTATTCATTTAAACACAGATTTTTATATTTGTCATATAGATATTGGGCATTTTGTGTTTGCGAAGGATGTTAAATTTAATTATTTTAGTTTTTATTTTGTGTAGAAAGCTAATTTTTTTTTTCTGTCTTTATAAACGTTGAAAGAAGTTACATTTGATACGAAATATAAATGTACGTGAATTGGAAACACAAATATGATGGCCTATTATGACAGCATTAAACAAAGTTGTTAAGTTTCATACCGTATATACATATATTTCATAGAAAGAGGTGGTTTTGAACTGGATTTCGAGCTGTAACTTCCATAATTTATTCTTGAAAGATAACAAATTTCTTAATTGAAAATACTAGCCTCAAGATATTCTAAGCAACAAAAATTAAGGAAGGAAGGTGGGGTAAGAAGTGTCCTAAAAATAGATAGGGAACCTACCCATTAAGTTAGGGATATAGCGTGAATCTTCTTTTTTAATTAAATTTATTTTTTTTGCAAACTTTTTCTAATACAAATCGTTTAACCTGGTAAGATAAGGTATCCAGGGACAGTGGGCACAGTATATTTTCGCATAGCGGCACGCATACCTCGGGTTTCGATATAATAAGTTATTATTATCATGTACATAAGGCGACTGATGTTTGATATTTGTTCACCATTATGTTCTTGATAGTCATCATATATATTATACATAATATTGTTGTATGTGTGGTCGAAATACATACATATATAGAAATACTTAAATCATAGTACATAAATATTAGGGTCAGTCGTGGCGCAGGTATACAAAGTGTGACTGTAAAATCGACTTGTTGTGGGTTCGATCCCCACTTGAAGAAAAGAAATATAATATTTATTTCCATTTATATTTTCATTTCTTCGCTCTGGTGTCGAGGCAAAAGCGCAGCATTGAGTTCCGCCACTCAACATGCTGTGCCTCCAGAACTTGGCGGAAAGTGGTGAACGGAGTGTCTTAACACTAGATTCCCTTTGCCTACCCTGTTGTATGCGGAGTACAGAGTGAAACTGATTATTATAGTACATAAAAAATCCTTCTGTGAAGTATTTTTTCCATATTTAATATTTGAGCTATTTAGGTTTAGATTAGATGTGCGTTTTAGAGTAAGTTATACCAGTTTACAGTCAGTCAGTACAGTGGCAGGTGTAATTTTTTTTGTAATAATTGAACGCAAACAATATACTTAAATCAGTCTCATTATAACGACCATTGCTTATTATTTATGAAAATGGATATAACAAAAATATTTATGCCTAACATTACATATGTTTTAATATTGAAAAGTTTCAACTTGGAATTATAATTTTTGGACGTGATCTCGTTGAAATCTTTCGTATAGAAAAAAAGAAATTGTTGATACATTGATGTTGCTTCCTTATTTAAATTATACTCTTTACTTGTATAATTAAAAATAATAGCTATCAGACTTGCTTCAATCAAATTAAATCACACACAGCTCTTTAATTAATATCATCATCATCATTACGTATATATTAAATAAAAAAAATTAATCAACTTTATACAAAATGACCTTCAAATACAATATAATATATTATAATTAATTGCATTTTTTCCTCCAAATATTATTGATATACATATATTTGTGTATCCATTCGTCCGTCGCGTTCCCCGAAGCGGGCGGTATAGACAAAGGCGACATTAGAATGCGACACTGCGCCCTACGCTCGTACCGGTGATAATCAATGCCCTTGAAAAGCTGTTTTACTCTAAACGAGTGGGAAAAGAAATATATCGATTTGATAATTTGCAATTTATATATGTTTACAAAAAAACAGCTTCACGCTATATCCCGCACACAGCAGGGTAGGCAGAGGGAACCTTGTGTTAAGACACTCCATTCCCCACTTTCTGCCGAATTCTGGAGGTATTGCGTGTTGAGTGGCAGAACTCAACGCCGCGCTTAACTTCGACTCCAGAGCGAAGAAATGGAAATATAAATTTAAGTAAATATTTCATCTCCCCACTCGAGGAGATCGAACCCACAACCAGTCGGTTTTGCAGTCACACCTCGTGCCGCTGCGCCACGACTGGCCTCAAAGTTAAAAGTTCTCGCTTTTCCAGTTTAGTAGGGTAGGTAGAGGCAACGTAATGTTAAGACACTCCGTTTGAGTATCCGTACTCAACGCCGCGTTTCGTCTACCAGAGGGGAAATAATTTTTATTGAGGCCAGTTTTATAGCCAATCCTGGTGCAAGGATACAATCGTGACAGATTGTGAGTTCGATTGCTACTCGAAATGAAATTATATTTAATATTTATTTTATTATTGAGGAAATGACGTCTTGCCCTGGTAACGAGGTTAATCGCGGTGTTGAGTTCCGCAACTTATCATGCAATGCCTTCAGTATTCCGCGGAAAGTGGGAAACAACAGTATTTTAATGGGAGCAGAGTGTCTTAACAGTAGGTTCCCAGGTTCCCCTTGCCTACTCGGTGGGGTATACAAAGTGTGAAACTAAAAAAATATACCATTGATTTAGAGTTGGTAGTTATAAATTTGGAAGTTAATCACATTATTAGTTAATGATGTCATGATTGGACCGAATTGAACTACTTGAAGTATCTCACATTTGTAATTTCAGGCACAGTACACGCGGTCCTCTCAAGATTATACTAGACGGTAAGTGAAGTGAAGAAATGATCTCTCACTAGATTTTGTTGGGCTATATAAGTATAGTATCAGAATGTATTATTAAATAATATGAGAAAATATCTGCAAATAGTTCTTACTACTAAATATAATAGAAATAATAGAGGCCGGTCGTGGCGCAGCGGCACAAGATGTGACTGCAAAACCGACTGGTTGTGGGTTCGATCCCCACTCGAGGAGATGAAATATTTACTTAAATTTATATTTCCATTTCTTCGCTCTGGTGTCGAGGTTAAGCGCGGCGTTGAGTTCTGCCACTCAACACGCAATGCCTCCAGAATTCGGCAGAAAGTGGGGAACGGAGTGTCTTAACACTAGGTTCCCTCTGCCTACCCCGCTGTGTGCGGGATACAGCGTGAAGCTAATTTTTTTTTAATTTTAGTTCTTACTACATACTTTGAAGTTATTACATAATTAAATTTTTCACCAAATATTTATTATATAAGAGCTGTGCATTTAACTCTTGATAACTTTTTTTTATTTATTGTTCTTTCTGGTTTTATAAAAGCAACTAAATTTCTTCATTACATTTCAAAATATTTAGCAGGGTAGGCAGAGGGAGCCTAGTGTTAAGACATTCCTTCCCACCTTCCGCCGCCTTTGCGTCTTGACTGGCATCTAAAACTATTGTTGTTTTTCCAAATTTTTAGCTTTAAAGTTAAAGGTAACTAAAGACTTAAGTAGATTATAGTAAACTTAAGTAGATAATAAGAAGATAAAAGTACATAACTAAAGATCAAAATAGATTAAAGTAGATTGACAAAATATACTTTAGTAATCTCTATCGGAATAAACGCAAAGGTTGGGGATTCGAGTCGTAGTTGATGAATTTATTTTATTTTTCGGAATCGGCAAAAAACGTGAGGTATCACGTTTTTAAAACAGAAGAAAAGTAGAGGACGATTGATAAATTGTCTCTAACTATAACGCAAAATATATGGTTTGGGTAAATGTAATAACATAGAAATTTAATTTTAAATATTATCTGATAGTTTACAACAATGTCCCTAATTTGCAACAACAATAGTATAAATCCGATAACAGATATAAGGGCAGAGTTCAGTGCTCATATTTAATTCAACAGCTTAACGTCTCAATAAGAGATGAGCTCTAACGTGAAATTTTCAGTCACGATATCAAACGAATAATATTATCGTTTTTATGCATTATCTTTAAAATTTAAATGTTTTATATTTTAATGTTAAAGGAGATTTTATATTTTTATAATCGTAAAGTTTATTGAGTGATAGAGTTATAGAGTATAGGTTTTGAGGTATAGTTATGCCCCTGCGTCACCAATGGGTGACGCAGGGGCATATGTGTGACTGTAAATATGACAGATCAAGTTTGATTTCCACTTGAGAATATTAAAAATTTAATACTTTCATTTCCTAGTTCTAGTAACGTGGTAAAGCATGGCTTTGAGTCCCGCCTCTCAATGCAATGCCTTCAGACCTCGGCGAAAAATGGGGGCACAAAAATGTATTAATGAGAACGAAGTGTCTTGACACTAGATTTCCAGGATCTCTCTGCTATACTTATACATGCGGGATACAGTGCAAAGCTAAAAAAAGTTTATATCTCTACCTAATATTTGTTATGTGAAGGATGTTAGTACGGAATATAACTGATAAGTTTATCAGCACCGTCCGTAGCCTTAATTAATTTATTAGCTATTACTATTTTATCAATCTATAATAATAATACGAATAATAATGAATTAGTAATAATCCAATAATTAATAAAGAAAATAATTCTACATTATGTTCTATAACGTTTTAATTCGTCCAAGGACAGGATCCATATTTGTTTTTAAAATTAAATATGTTTTTTTATTAAAATTTTTGAAATGGATTCGAAGACAAAATAGATAATTTTAAAAGTTATCCGCAAAACCAACGAGACAGTTAATGTGAGCTATCAAGAGTGACGTAGCTAAAGATGTTCCCATACTAAAACAAATGTCAGTGACCCAAAGATTCCACGTTTTCAAACAAAATTACACATTACAGGGCGATCGTTCGTCGCCCAAATGACACCCCATGACAAGCAAATGACATAATTGTCAAAATAGTCACTACGCCGACTCGCACGTGACAGATCACCAGACAGAGACGGACATACTGAGACATTACCAGACAGAGTGAGAAGGAAGAAGGCGTGTCACTGTCAATTATAGGCGGGAAAACAGAATTAGAGACCACGAGCGCCTTCAAATTTGGAGCCGATTCGTTCTAAAATCGATAAACCGATCAATTTTGTGGTCTCCAATATTGATTGCGTGTGGTCGATTTTCTAAAAATTGAATACCAACATTCAAATTATATACTATTTCCTTGATTAGTACCTATAAATGTATGAATGAATTCATTGATGCAAAATATGTTGCAATATTTTTTAATAAAGACCATTCTGTTGGACGTTATTATTAAGCGCACGGTTCACGATTTTATGAGCATATTTTATGTTTATAAGAAAAAAATTGGTAATATATTTGCGTGGCGGCCGGCCCTTTCGACGCCTGTCGTGCATAAAGTCCGTGATCATTCTTCCTAATTATATACGTTGGGGACCGACTCTTTGACGCGATGTGGGTGTTCGAAATATGAAATTACGTTCAAGCGCGAAAGTGTGATTTTTTTAATTTTAAATTGTTGTGATCAGAGCTATTATGCCATATTTATAAAGGAGTTTTCAAGAGGTTTTCTTTTTTAAAATTGAAAGTTATTTATTGCGTTAACTGGACAATATTTATGGCAGATACAAATGCAGCGTTAAGCAGATGTCACACGTTTTTGGTCGGGTCGTGAAAGCAGCGTAATTTTATTTATCGTTTTTTGATTAGCCCATTTATATACGGTAAATTCTTTGATTATCAATAAATATTTCTGAGATGTTGAGCCGTAATTACTTGGAAGAACAGTATTTTAATATAAGTGTTTATATGTAATTTGGTCTTAATTTTTTTAATAGGTACTATCGAAATAATGTGAAATATAAAGTTGGTATATATACAGACAGAAGTTGACAGAACAGAAGTAGTAGTTTGAGTGGAAACAAAATAATACTGACTTATTGTTGCAAAAGAATAACAACAAGCGTAAAATTTATATTATAATACGATTATTTATTTATGTTGGCAACATAATTAATTCAATGGAGAACAATTAAAAACTATTATGGCATTAATAAAAACACGTGACACGGAAGCGATCTGCGATTGTAGAAAAAAAATCAATTACTGTGGAAAGATTAATAGTTTCTGCTTTCGTCATAAATATGGAGGCAGAGTATGGGAAATGTCGGGTCAACTTTCTTTTTCCATTATTTTATATGAGTGTTGCCATCTTTTATGTATGACTTTGCTAATTAATGATAAATATTTTAATTTGCCAACAATTTTATTTCAATCTAAGCTTTTAATAAGTCTTTTTTTGTAATGGAATTTTAGTAACATATTTGTCTTGGCATTTTAGTTGTTAATACAGGAGAATTTAGATTTTTTCTTTAAGGATATTTTAAAAGACATGGCATGACAAGTTATAAGACATAAAAATGATCATTAGTAAACTTTACCTTTAATTAATAACTTCTTGGAAATCTTAGTGGTTGTGTTTTACAAATATTTTGCTTATTTATTATATAAATATTGCAAGCTTCGCTTTGAAACTTACATGAATAAATAATAAATATAAAAACCATAAATTTACGTAAACATATAAAATTCAAATTTAATCAAAACAACAGGATACACGATCGAATAGTTAATTGTATCGATTAAAATATCAGTGGAGCATTAAATGGGTACCGAAAATCCAAGTAATTTCCTGTCGAATAAAAAAGCATAAAAGCGAACTTCTTCATAGTATAACATTTCTTTGGGGTCATAGCACCTAACAGGAAGCAACGACACGGGTCGCCGCGCGCGCCTCTTAAAAATACTTTTCTAGCTATACGAGTATATGTACCGCGTCATTCGTAATGTATTCTGATATCAAACTGTACAACTATTGTTATTTCAATAATTGCCAGCTTTGGTTGTGGCGTGAAAGTATTTATATCTTTGATAACGATTTTTTATATGTAAATTGGATTAGATTATCTTGTTGCTTTTTGCTGTAGCTCATTTGGAAAGGGCAAAGATCGTAGACTCAACAAATTCTTTTTTAATATAATCTCTACCTTTTTAATTTAATATTTTTTTCACAAAAAGTTAAAAATTCATCGCCATATTTATTTAGAAAGCTAAAGAGAAAATTCATAAGAAATTTTAAATAAATAAATCAGCTTCACGCTGTATCCCGCACACAGCAGGGTAGGCAGAGGGAACTTAGTGAAAGACACTCTGTTCCCCACTTTCTGCCGAATTCTGGAGGTATTGCGTGTTAAGTGGCAGAACTCAACGCCACGCTTTAACCTCGACACCAGAGCGAAGAAATGGAAATATAAATTTAAGTAAATATTTCATTTCCTCGAGTGGGGATCGAACCCACAACCAGTCGGTTTTACAGTCACACTTTGTGCCGCTGCGCCACGACCGGCCTCAAATTTTAAATAAAGTCAGCATCATTTTCATCTACGAATATGGAACTTCAGCACGTATAATCATTTTGAAAGGAATATATACTTTCATTTCTTCTCTCCCATATAGCTGCCCCTATGAAACAGACAAAATCTAATTCTCTTCTAAACCTTAAGTTTAAAAATAACAATTTCTTTTAAACTTAAGGTAATTTCCAAAGTAAATATCGACTACAATTAATAGATACCACTACAAATCTCATATTAAAATGTGCATACGTTAACGGTATAGCAAAGTTCTCACATGCCACACCATATTAGACGTGCACGGGTCGGGGAACACGGAAGCGTCGCGGGTCACGGCTCTAACTTCTAGGGTCATACATCAGTCGGTAGTTTTAATTTCAAAGTGGTTTCAAATCGGTTCGCCGATTCAAGGTTCAATTGTAGTATATTATTATAATAAAAAAAACTAAATATAGATATTAATAATAGAGATACTAACAAAAATAAAGAGATATTATGCTTTGAGTTAAACTCTCTAACTCTCACATTTATCTATTATTTTCTTTTCTTTCAAGAATCCGAATCTCTAAATTTTACTTAAAAAAAAAGAAACTTTGCAAAACACCGCGGTCAAAGATCACTGACCTTGACTAATTAATGCTAAATAAAAAAGGTAATATGAAACTCAATCACGGTACTGTTATGGTCATGGGAACTGCTTTCATGCATATTGCACTGTACTAAATTATGATTTTATTGCTATAATTATTGTGTTATAGGAAAGCACAGCCGAGAAGGTAAATCCTTGCTTTTTATGGTTTTTTTACTGGAAAATTTTTGTACTTTTTTATTATTAAGTTGATGATTTTCAAAAAATATAAAATAATTAGCAGTTATTTTGTAAAAAATAGTATTTAGTATTTTAAAATGCAATTCAAGGCAGAGGGAACCTTATATTAAGACTATGTTCCTCCACTTTCCGCCGAATTCTGGAGGCATTGCGTGTTGAGTGGCGGAAGTCAACGCCGAGCTTTGCGTCGACATCAGAGCGAAGAAATAGATATATAAATTTAAATAAATATAGGGCAACGAAATATTTAATATTTTCATTTTATCGCTCTGGTGACCTACTCAACAATCAATGTCTCAAGAATTCAGCGGAAAGTGGAATACTGAAGTATTTTAATACAGAATGGATAGTCTTAACGCTAGGTTCCCAGGTTCACTCTGCCTACCCTGCTATGTGCAAAATACAGACTGATTTTTATTAATTTATAAAAAAATATTTCCATAGTGTAATGCTATGTATATATTTTATAACACGTTTAAAAATCTTATAAAACTTTCGACAAATATTATATGCAGCATCGCCTAAACATTTTTTTTATTTAAATTTCGTTATATAGAGAAAAAACCTCCTATCACCTACTAATCCCCTCTACATAATAAAAAAAAACTATAAAAAAAATAATTCCTACATAATTAATAACTAAAATATTTTACATATGCGCACAACTTAATCGCGTGTCCAATTGGTTGCAACACGTTTTTTTGATTAACGAGATCGGTGCTCTATTGTGCGTTATTAAATTAAAACACATAACACTTTATAAAAACAGCTATTACATGCTTGTAGTTGTGGTCGGTTAATTGCTATGTATCATAATGTACCCGTCTCCTAACATTTAACACCACCCAAGCGGTTAATTTAATATCCTGTCCAAAAATTATCAAAAATTAACTCTATCACCAAAAGGTAGAGCACATTTTTCTTTGAACAGTCGGTGCGTTATGGATATCTATTAATGAATTTAGTAATTAATATTGTACACAAGAAATTAAAATCTATTTTTATAAGTATAAGGTTTAATTTCAAATGCGATCGCGATTTAATGAAATTATGGAAATTAATGGGCGGTTCCATTAACTAGTTGAAATTAGAAAAGACAGATTTTTACACCAAATCTTATATAGTATGAGCTAAAATAGTCCTTATTGCTGTGAACTATGACCGATTTTTCTATTTTCTCTTGTGTATATAGGAGAGAGTATAGTCATAGTTTTGATGTTATCATGAAACTATTTGTTGTGTCAATACAATGTTTTTGTTAGAGATAGAAATCATAATATTTAATTAAACGCTTTGTAAACTTCATTCGTATCTAATTTATACATATGTTGATTTTAAATATTGATATTCTTTTTACTTATCATCATAACGAATAATATAAATACAACATGTAATCTAAATATTGAGGCCAGTCGTGGCGCAAAGTGTGACTGTAAAACCGACTGGTTGTGGGTTTTATTCTCACTCGAGGAGATGAAATATTTACTTAAATTTATAGTTACATTTCTTCGCTCTGGTGTCGAGGCAAAGCGCAGCGTTGAGTTCTGCCACTCAACACGTAATTCCTCCAGAATTCGGCAGAAAGTGGGGAACAGAGTGTCTTAATACTAGGTTCCCTCTGCCTATCCTGCTGTGTGAAGCTGTTTTTTTTATGTAATCTAAAAAAGTAACAAGTAATTATTATCTATGTTTTTCATAGTAACGAGAAAGGCTCTACATTCCTCTTTCTCTCTTATTTGGTTGAAGAAGACAACTACAGCGAAGAATATTGTATATTTTATGTACGTTTATTATTATTAACGTAATAGTAAGTGTTTGATAGAGCACTAGAATCGTGTCTCATAACATCTACATTCAAGGGATTCTGGTAGAGATCTCTCTTATAGATAAGTTAACCGTTAAACACATTTTTCTGTTGTTATTAGTTTTCTAGGTACTAGGCAATAGCACTTGGCACCCAGGGTTCCTCTGTCCACTATAGTAAGTGCGGGATATAGTGTGAACTTAAAAAATATCTAATTTAGAGTCTTTAGTATAAATATCTATAAACAACATATGACTTCTGGTGAACAACTATCACATTAGAATTACAAAATTTTCTCTTTTAAATTTCGAAAAATAAAATTAAAAAAAGAAAAACAAGCCCGAACACACACACAATATTATAATTTCATTATAAAGTTAACCTGAAAAGATGAAACGGGACAATTTAATTAAAGCTCAGATAGCGATCATATTAATAACTATTATACTAATTTGGATAGGCGACACAGATAATTATACGAGAAAGCTGGCACAATGGTGGGAACCTCACACGGTGAAGCTACAACTGGATCACGGCTGGCGAAAAAACGAGTGAAAATGCACGATGAGCATGTGATGAAAGGAGCTTTATGGATTTTTTTCACAGCTTTTACCGTATATGACGTTGTGGTGCAGGCGGGACATTTCTAACTGATAATATTTGTAAATAAAAATGCAATAGGTACTTATTTTTTTTTCAATGTATGAATTCATTAAAAACTAAAGTATAACGCAAGACGAGTGAAAGGCATGTGGCTTTGTCTGCAAAATGAAAATGTTTGACAGATTCACTAAAAATAGTGAGCTGTGGTGCAATAAAATATAGAACATTGGAGACACACATTGTCATGAATATAGGATAACATGTTTTGAACTTATTTGAATTATTAAACAACAAATTATTTGAATTATTGATCGTAATCGCCAAGCATACACTTGCTTTACAAATATTTGACATATTTGTAAAGCAAGTGTAATGATTTTTATAAAATAATAATTTTATAGAAACTAAGAAAAAGCCAAATTTTCAAAAACTTTATTTTGCATTAAATTAAATTTAATTTATAAAATGCATGCAGCACATTAAAAACGTAGATTTAAAAATCGTAGAGAAGTAACATCAATATCATTTAACATTCCTAAATAATCGACTTGAGGTATTTAAATTCGAGCGGAAATCTAACATATGAGAGCAAATTACTCTGCACCCTCTTCCTACAATATTTTCAGCAATAATAAACCGTGTAGAAACGAGTCAAAGTTTATTTTTCAATAACAACCGAACCTAAGACAACGTTCTTGTGGATAAAGAAATAAAGTCTTATTTGAAAGAAACTTTTTGAACTGCAATGTTGCGGGTGGATACTTAACTAGAGCAAAGGTGAAAGAACAGAAATTGCGCTTGGTTAGTTTTATACATGCGTTACGAAATAAAAACTATCTTAAAAATTAAAAATCTTTATAATATAAAGATTTCTTTATGGTTTCTAATGATAATCTTAAAACTCTGGTTTATAAGTTTTATATGTACTAGGAGATATTCGCAAGTAGTTTTTTTTCACATTATGTTATTTTATTATATCTATTAGATGTACAAAGTACCCAAAACGATTATTTTATTGTATATTTTCTCTCAAACTCGATAATGTTTTCTCGATCTGCTTAATAAAGGAATAAAGAGTTTCATTTTAAAAAGGTTTACTTTATTGATGTTTTTGAAAATATAAGAACATGTGGCCATTTTTGTGGTATAAAAATAAAATTAAAATAACGTTCGTGATCTCAAATTGTCCGCTTTCATTTTATTTAGAGATGAAATTAAGAAATGTTCATAGATAAAGAATCTAGATAAAGAACTAGATAAGACACTAGAGTAATTTTAAGCTGAGTGCTAATTTTATATATTTACAAAGAAACTAAGAGAAAGTGTTAAATTTGTAATATTTTGAGTATCTATAATAATATGATATAATATGATGAACCGAGTGTATTGACTGCTTACGTCGAATGAATTTTAATGTACAAGTGAAAGGTCCATTTTGCAATATCTACGTGATGTGCAAAAATTTCAAATCATAAATATATAGGTTTGTACCGTTTTATACTATAAAGTAACGGTAGTGATAAATATACTTTAGTATTCTGTGGTTCAATCAAATTTTGACAGGATGTCTATGAATGGGCTTTTGTCTTTGGTATAGTACTTAAAATAAATTAACTTTCGGATCATAAGAACTTCACTTCGAAAAGCGTTGACATGTGTGTATCACATGACTCTTCCAGAGATAATATTAATCTATTGTTTTTTCAGCTTTACTCCGTATCCCCCACATAGTAAGGTAGGCAGAGGGAGCCTGGGAAACTAGTGTTAAGATACTTCCGTTCCCCACTTTCCACTGGAGGCAATACATCTTTTGTGGCGGAATGCAACGCCGCATTTGATATGCTACCAGGGTGAAGAAATGTAAATTTTAAGTATTTAATTTTTTTGAATGGGAATCGAATCCACAACCTATCACATTTATAGCCACATGTTTGTGCCCTTGCACCACGACTGGCCTCAATGCTAATTATTAGGTAATCCATCGGTATATAAGCGTGAAAACTGTTCCGTTGCACTGCTTGAACTACGTGGCGTAGAATGCTAAAATTTGGATACTTCAGGTGTAGGATAAAAATTGGATTTTACGTTTTAACTAGATAAAATTATTTATTGATAGAACATCATAGCAAAAATGTACCTAATTTTAAATGTTTATCCTCAATGTAATAAAAGTAATTCATACTGATTAATGTCAGTTTAAGGTTAATTAAAGTCTTTGAGTGCTGAATTTATATAAATTATTCTACTCTCTACAATTACTAACAGTTGACATTTTAAGTTTATCATTGTATACACACACGGTGTAATTTTAAACTAATTTATTTTATCTTGATTGTATAAATTTCTATACAAACATTGAGAAACAAAAAAAAAATCGTAACTTATCGTTTTGCGTAACCTAAGGCTTCTTTATATTTTCTCATTTCAGCAATATTTCGTATTAGGTAACCAGTCAAGGCTTAAGTGGTGCAACCTCTGTGATTAATTACTGCTGGTGGTTCTACAGGATGATACGTGCATGGTTCTTTTGTATAAATGTTTTTTTAAATGAAATAATTTAAATATTTGAAGTTTGTAAGATTAGTATATGACATAAAAGTAAGAATTTAAAACCTATAAGTAAATCTTACTGTGATATATTTTTAGGCTTCAAATCTAATATATATTTTAACTTCACCTGTATAACGCATATAACAGTGTGGACAGACGAAACCTAGTGTTAAAATGCTCCGTTTCTCACTTTCCGCTTTTTTGAAATTATAACAAGTAATTTCAGTGGCGGAATACAACGCTGCACTTCGTATAGTTACCAAACCGAGTCAATAAAAATAATACATTTACCTGCAGAGGCCAGTCGTGGCGCAGGGGTACAAAGTGCGACTGTAAAACCGACTGGTTGTGACTTCGATGCCTACTCGAGGAAATGAAATATTTACATAAATTTATATTTCCATTTCTTCGTTCTGGTGTCGAGGCAAAGCGGAGCATTGAGTTTTGCCACTTAACACTCAATGCCTCCAGAATTCGGCAGAAAGTGTGGAACAGAGTGTCTTAACATTAGGTTCTCTCTGCCTACCCTGCTGTGCGCGGGATTCATCGTGAAGCTGATTTATTTATTTATTTTTTATTTACCTGCTTGGGAATCGATCTCACAATTCGCATGTCTAGTTATAATAGTTAAATTAAACGTTTTTTATTTTACTTGTATTTGATAACAGGGTACTTTGTCAAACAAAATTTTAGAAATCTATCTAATAGCCACTAAAATATTAACTTTTTACTCGAGATTTGAACCCAGAACGCTAGACCTTACCATTTTCCATTGTGCCACAGTCACGTTAAAATTATCATATTAACTTAATTTAAAAAGTAACAATGACACTTACAGTGCCATTTTTTTAAATTCATATAAAAATACTGTTTGAGTAAAAATAAATAAATAAAATAATTAAAAAAAAACGTTACGGTCACACGTTTATCTTTGTTAAAAACATTAATTTCATATAATAATAAATTAAGTGAAATCCAACGGGCTTTAAAAAACGTAAAATTCAAGCTTGTATATTTAAAATATAATAATAAAAAAAATATCACTAAAAAGACCAACCCATATACAATACGGTTGCAACCATGCCGTGCGAAAATCAGATAAATTTTATGTATGTATGTATGTATAAGAATATTTTTTCCCATACAAAACAGACTATATGGGCCGTTAATAGTGGACCTTTCTAAATTGTAGAGGTCACTGCAATTAGATGAGATTTGTGTTAATTAGTGCTATATACTTGTGATTAATTATTTAATATTAACTAATTTACGTTGGTGAATTATGTTGAAACGTAACGATATCGTTTTAGCTATTTTTTTTTATGAATAAACCAAAAAATGGCAAACTGTTTTAGTACTACTTAAATTTTAATTTTTTTAACAGTCACTCTTTTGTTATACATTATGTAATGAAGATTTTTAAATTAAATCAGCTTCACACTGTATCCCGTACACAGTAGGGTAGGCAGAGGGAACCTAGTGTTAAGACACTCCGTTCCCCACTTTCCGCCGTGTTCTGAAGGCATAGCGTGTTGAGTGTTGGAACTCAATGCCGCGCTTTAACTCGACACTAGAGCGAAGAAATGAAAATATAAATGTAAATAAATATTTCATTTCCTCCTAAAAAATTTTAATTAACACCATGTCTTAGCTTAAATTCCATTAAGATTAAAAAAAAAACCAAACTCCAATCACGTTCCAAGAACGCCAACTAAATGCGAACAATAAATATCTACAAAACTAAGAATATAACAGCGAGTTCCTTCCCATATTCAACCATTTCCTAACAAATTATTATTTTGCCATACAAAAACCGTTTAATTATCGTACATACATACATACATACATATACCGTCCAACAAAGGCAAAGAAATAACAATCCAGCCCTACACGGTGCAACTTTTTGCGCAACCTGCATTGTGCATAGGCCGCAATAACATGGGAAAACGCTTCTTGCCCGAATCATTGTCGTGTTCGAACATTTGTTTAGATTAGACCGCGATTAGGTTGCGCAATTTTATTGTGTTACCGCGGGTTCCTATCAAAATGGGTAGAACTATTGGGTAAAAATATTCTATAGCCAGCGGGTCAAGGCGCGTGGTCTGCGCTCTAGGGTCTGCGGGTTGTTTTAGTAGATTTTATCTAGTTCTGTTGAAAAATGAGTTTCTGCAAAAACTATGAAATTATAAGAAGGATAGGGAGGAAACCAATCACCAAGTTCGCTCATTACTCGGTTTGTGCTCATTTAAAGACATAAAATGTTAACATTTTATTTAACTCAGTCTACGTATATACTACATACATATATGACAAGCCTTCACGAAAGACGATATTAAAAAAAAAACTATTTTCCCAAAGTGAACTCTAAACAACACCAACGCTAGTCTCAACAGTGATATTGATTAGAATCAAGAGTTAAAACACTCATCGGCCAATTATCGACAGTTTGCCTGTTACCAAAGCGAGCAAATGAGATTTTTTTTTCCCACAAATGGAAATTGAACTGAGAACCGTCGTGCTCACAGTTTAACGCCGCATAATGACGTCTTCAAATGATATTTATTCTATATAAATTTCCTCACTCACAGTGGACTTACTACGCAGAGAGTGATACGCTGACCGCGACTTAAAGGGTCATTTTAATGAATAAAATCAACATTCCGTAATGGGACCAGTGCAAGTGTGTCTCGTAATTGGGAAACATATTAACATAGGTGACAACCCGGCCTGGTTATGTATATTTGATTTTATAACACAAATAAATCGTGATAGTCTAAAATTTTTTTTACGTCACTGCGCGAATAAAAACTACAAATAAATAATTCATCAAGAAAGTTATACCAACATTCCATTTATTACAATTAAAGATTTTCATTAAGGCGAAATATTTTATTTCATTAATTTTCATTTTTCCTCTGGTAGAAGTGCGGCGTCGAGTTCCGCCACTAACCTAAATTTGGCAAAAAGTGGGGGACGGAGTTTGTCAACATTAGGCTCCCTCTGCCTACCCTGTTATAACTGGAAATGCGCGAAACTGCTTAAATACATCAGTAAAACTTCTTTTAATTTTATGTTTTTTTGTCTGTACAATAGATTTAGAATTTTCATTCTGGAAATAATAATTTGGCGGTATGTAGAGATAGATAGTCCTCTAGGTTTCTGCTCATTTTTCCTAGTATAAGGCAGGTCCTTAAAGATATTGACCAAAATGTCTATAAATCTAGAAAATATTTCTTGACATATTAGGTACTACAAATGTATTAAATCCTGCTTAAGTTAAAGTTTGTTAAATGAATGCGTACGCATTGGTTTAACCAATTTTAAATGTTCTTGAATGACTAATGTTAACTAAAAATAAGTTTAAAGTACCATTCTATATGTATAAGAATGAAATAATACTGAATATTAAAAAAGTTAATGTGACCTATTTATAACTGACCTGATAAAAACTGGAATGCTTAATTGTAAACATTGTACTGTTTAAGTAAGACATTATTTTTTTAAATACGTAAATATGTTTATTTGAATATTTAAACGGTGCTTTACGCCTCCTTGTAGCTTCGGGGTTGTGACGACTTGATTGCCAGGTGGCTGTGGGTTCGATAGTTAACACGCAATTTCTTTTTGCTATTTTAGAGAGAGAGAGAGAAAAAGGAGAGAAAAATTGTTACCAATAATAATTGGGTACATGTAACAATCAATAAAAAATGCTTTGACATACATATATATATATGTCTTTCTAAATATAGTTTTTATTATGATTTTACCTTTTACAAAACCAAAACAAGGAAACATGAACTCCGGTAAGACCTGGAGTTGAATAGGAGAAACACAAAACAGGCAATATTAGCATTTCATATGCAAAACAATGTGTTTGTGACATATAAAGCCACTCGAAGGGTAGTCACAAGCAATTATCACCATTATTAAAGTGTTATTTCAACGATTTATTGTAGTTTTTACTAAATCACTTAATTATAACAACATAATCGATATTTCAAGCAATTTGGCTCGTCCTTTAACGCGTGCACTCCTGCATACAAAGTGAAGGCATGACTAAAATATTGAGATTGAGAAAAACAAAGCTTCGACTCGATGCGATGTTTAAGAGAATTAAATATTTCATTGTTCCCATTGCTATATATTTTGAGGTTTATATTGATCTTGTGGTCGTCGTGGCTCAGGGGTACACGGGTGTGACTGTAACGCGACGGTTGTGGGTTGGATCTCTACTCGAGGGACTCTATTGAATTAAATAAATCAATCTTATAATGTAAAGGAATAATTAAAAATTGCTTGTTAAAAATTATAATTATCTAACGGTTTTAGTAACTTCTTACGTCAAGGAAATAGTGGCATAGTGTATTATTTATTTCTTAAGAACACATATCGAATCTGTTTGAAATTGTTCGATATTTAAAATTTTTCAAGCTCACTTTTTTACTTGTCTTAAAAAAGCGTTTATGAATCCTCTAAGTTTGTATCAGATTACTATCAAAACATAAAATTACATTCTCAATGTTAGCATTTTTATTTTTGAAACAATAAATAATTTATAAAAGTTAAACAAATGACATTGTTAAACAGGTTATTTTCTCGTTACTTACATTTCACAATAAAGAATGCATATATAAAATATAATTATTATTGGGACCTTTCAGCTGGGATAAACTCAATTCCCATATAAAATAATAAAGCATTTATATTTCTTTATGTATTTACCTATAAAATATTCAAATCGTATAGCTATATCTCTAATACTACACTGTTCACGTTAGGAACAATCACGAAGAAGATTAAAATGTAAAAATTAGAACTGATCGAGTAGTAACAGCTAGTACCTATCCACGATTATTAAATCACATCCATATAAGAATAAAAGCTCAAAAGCTCGGTTTCCATAAGTTTTTGCTGTATCCTCGATGGCGCTCGCACGGCATACTAAACGACCACCTGATGCAACTTCCGTCCGCTGAGAACTTCAAGTTTCTACGTTTTTGACGCAAAATGAATTATATTTACTTTGTATAATATTTGTCACGTCATAGGTGACGCCGTGTTGACGCAGTTAAGACTTTATTGAGATTGGACGACGGGTTTTAGTTCGATACTTGGGGATGTTTTATGATATGGCTATACGTTACAATCAAAATGTCTCAACAAGTGGACAAGCATTTAAAATTTTCTTTTTATTATTTCTCGCATTGCTTAATATAATATGACAAAAGTAGAATTTCTAATAGTATAAGTTATATAGATGATAAATAAATAAATTAGCTTCACGCTGTATCCCGTACACAGGGTAGGCAGAGGGAACCTCACACACTGTTCCTCACGTTCCGCTGAGTTCTGAAGGCATTGCATGTTGAGTGGCAGAACTCAACGCCGCGCTTTGCATCGACACCAGAGCGAAGAATTTAAAATATAAATGTAAATAAATATTTCATTTCCTCGAATGGGGATCGAACGCATAACCAGTCAATTTAGCAGTCACACTTTGCACTTTTGCGCTACGATAGGCCTCTAAAGAAGAAATATAAATAATACTTTACTGAAAAACAGAATTTTTAATGACTTTTAGACTTTTTTACTCCTGTATCAAACCATGGAAACCGTTCCAAGACATATAAATACTATAGTAACATAGTCGTAAACGTAACGCAACTCTTCAGAACATGTTCCAAGTACTCAAGCCAGGTTATTCCAAGTGCTCCATTCAGCAATTAGCTATGTAAAGTACTAACTTAGAATGTTATTACTCTAAACACCGTTAATGTCATATCTACGATTTACAACTTTAATTAAAGTCGAGTTAACCCAAAGTGCACCTTATCCCTTCGTAATACGAGGTATAGTATGCGAATTATGCATATGATGATTTTCTATACGCATTCATTGTACGGTGTGGTGAAAACGTATGATATTCCCACGAAAAAAGGAAAACTTACGGTACATGTATGTATGTATGTATGTATGTCGAAATATCTCGCAACAACCATTATTGCAGTGGAAGGTCACTGTTGGGTATTATATTTAACAATGGAAAACCTTTTTTTTATATTTTGACACGTCACTCGCATTTTGCAGTAAATAGAAAGAACTAAGTGAGACAACACTAAACCTCTCCATTTCTACATATTTTAGAAGATATTTGTTTAGGTAAGCAAAATTAACAGAAAATAAAATAAAAGTTAAATATCATTTTATATTTAAAAGAATACGTTATTAATTATTTTTTTACTATAGCTTATGTAACAAAATACAATAAAAACGATAGCAATATAAATAATTATATATACGATCAAAAATTATTTTACCATATTAACATATCATAATTTCATACAATGGACTTTTAGCTTCGCCACTACCATAAAACTACACGTTTTTGCATTTAAAAATCTAGACCGAACTTTAAAAACCTGTATTCTTCATTAATATAACAAACACGTGCCGGATCGTTTTTGACGTCTTTATCTGCGGAAGAAAATCAACTTAAAGTTTTTATAATATCTTTAATAAAATCTGAAATTATAATTCTCAGCACTAAGAACTCGAATGCGAGATGCGACGCTGCGCCCTGTTGGATACGATAGTTTATTTTGATTTTACTTTTACGTTAATGTCTGTAGTAAAATCGAAACTTGCAATTCCTAAGTAGGGACATTTATTTAAATAATATAAAGAAAATAAACGTCATTGTAGTAATAATTGTGTTTTTAACTAAATGATATAACTTAACTTAACTTAGCTTCACGCTTTATCCTTAAATAAAATAAAAAATAAATGATATAGATACAATATTTTTCTATATGAAAGATATGTTTACTTATTTGATGACCTATTCTTAAAGATTTTTTGGTCTTCGCGCCCGCACTTAATAGGGGAGCCAGAGGGAACATGGAAACCTAGTGTTATGACGCTTCATTCTTTAACTTCAGTCCCCCACTTTCCGAAAAAATCTTGAGACATTGTATAATATGTTGAGTGGAACTCAACGGAACGGAAACAGAACTCAACGCCGCGCTTTGCCTCATTGCCAGAGCAAGTAAAGGAGAGAATCAAACTTACAACCGTGATGTTTTAGCGTTACCTTAGTGTCTTTTAAAGAAATTCTAATCATTAATTTATATATTTTTTTAACTGTGATTTGCGTTTTCTGTAGAACAGCATACAATAAGGTAAATGTCAAGAGTGAAAACGCGACAGGTTATGGAATCGATTTCCATTCAAAGAAATGAAATATTTAACATTTTTATTTCCCTGCTCTGGTGACGAGGCAAAACGCAGCGTTGAGTTCCGCGTAATGCTTAAAGAATTTTGATGAAAGTGTAGAACGGTAGTGCTTTAATAGGGGGATACAGTGGAAAGGTATAAAATATCGCAGTTCCCTAACAATGACGTACATATTAAGTTTTTATATCGTTTAGTAACAAGACATTTAAATAATAACTCAAGAAAACAATTATAATATGTATTTATCTGAAACTTAGTAAAGAAATAAGGAAAAACTCGAACACGGCAAGTTTTTGCGTTCCATGGCTACGTAATTAGCCGTGTGACGACGGCATGTAAAAACTGTCGAGGAAAATCTTTAGGTATATATACATAGATATTATAAATTGAATTATTATTATTATCTATGATTATAATATGGCGTTTTAAGAAGATGTTTGGGTTAAATCAAGTGCAAAGTTGATTTCTATGAATCATTGTATTGTAGCGCGGTTTTAAGTTCCGCCACTCAACGCACATTGACTGGAAAATTGGGCGGTGTGGTGTGTGTGACACTAGGTTCCCTCTGCCTACACTGCAATACGCGGGATACAGCGTGAAACGTTTTGTTGGACGAAATTTATAAAAAGAAGAACCTGCCTTTAGTTAATCTGCCACTTGGTAGTTATAGCGAAACCTGATAGCGAACAACAAAATGATTTATAATTAATTTATAATAATTTTATATAAATATTCCATATAAAAATGCGTAAATAAAAACACGCTTTTTGGTTTTTAACGTTTTCCCCTATATGCTACGTGTATCGATGTCAACTTATTTTTAAACTGATAATAATGACGAGTCAACGTAATCATTAAATACGACGGATTTACTTATTTAGAAAACGTATAAAAATTTGAACGCAGCGGGACTCGAACCCGCGCCTCCTGTAAACCGACAAGGTTTTCTAAATAAGTATTTTTCTTTCCTAAGTGTGGAATAACACTTCAAAAATGTTTAAAAATACGACGGATTTGGTGGTCAGTAAAAATGTTAAACTTTTAAATGTATTTATTTCCTCTAAATCTAAGGTTAAAAATGATGCCTAAACGAATCTTATAGTTTATTTTCTTAAATACGGCGTTGGTGTATTTGAGTAACTTTTAATTAAGCAAATAATGACAAATTAAATTGTTTTTTAGCTAAGCTCCGTAATTTGTATACTAATTAAGTCTAAATTATTTTGTATTTAAAAAAAAATTGACGCCATGTTTATATTACATACTTACAGTGCTGTTATCGATTTTAATTATTTAACTGGTTAATTCAAATAGATGAGAAATGTAAACAAAATGACGACTGATTTAATTAGAGTTGTAATTTTCCATTACATGTTGAATATGAAAAAAAAAACAATTAAGTATTGCCATAACAGAATAAAAACGGTTCACATATATGCATTATAATGTTTTTAAGGAAATCATTCTAATGATTCTTTTAATGTCTAAAAATAAATATAATTTTTTTTGGCTCATTTATAAAACTCCCAACACAATATTTACTCAAGTAGCCTAACTACTTGACTGTGTACAGATTTCGAGAAATGATTTCATTCTGACTTAAAAATAATGTTATTAAAAGAGCCTGACTCTTTATCAATCATTAAAATATAACCATAAATATATATAACCTACTGGATATATAATAAATATAACCATAAATATATATAACCTACTGGATTCAGGCATAAATTTGTTTAGTTAAAAATAACAAAAAAATGGTTTAGTTAAAAATTTCAAATTTAGAATGTAATCAAAAGATTGCGCAATATGTTTTACATTGGCAATATGTACCAGCACCAGTACCAGTACCAGTGTAAAGCATCTCGCGATGCGCTCGCGCAACCGAATCGACCGGATCTTGCCTCAACCTCATTAAAGATTCTAGGTCGTTGCAATCGTTAATTAGCTGAGATAAGTGCGGTATTAATTGTGTACGCCATTGGAGTCACTATCGCGCCATCTATCGTTTCGTTTTCGCTTCAATTATTTTTTTTTCGTTTAGTGTTGCTTTATGTTGTTTTTTATTTTGCCTGAATTTTGTCAGTTATGATATGTTTAAAAATTAAATCAGTTTCACGTTGTGTCCCGCACGCAGCAAGGTATGCCTACCCTGTTTTCTGCTGCAAAAACCATTTCCCATTTTCCACCAGATTCTGGAGGCATTGTGTGTTGACTGGTGGAACTCAGCGCCGCTCTTTGACTCGACACCAGAGCGAAGAAATGAAAACATAAATTTAAATTAATTTCCTCTAGTGGACATCGAACCCACAACCAGTCGCGTTTACACTTGTGCTCCTGCGCCACTACTGGTCTCTGATAATGTTATATTGAAAAATAATAATATAAATAATATTTTTGTCTTTTATCCTTATTGTTTACAGTTTAAATTGGTAACTGTTGGGAAAATTATCTTTTTTTTTTGTAAAAAGTAGCAAAAATTATATGCAATGTTCCGCATTAGATTACCTTTATAATTATCTCTTGTACTAAAGTAGTGCGGTACAGAAGCTTACCTGAAAAAGAAAATTAAAAGTTAGAAATGTTTATACTGTTAGACATCATATTCATAAGTTCAAGTTTTTTTGCTTTTGATTCTTACAGTACATATGTTTTATACTAACTAGGGAACCTAGTGTTAAGACACTCCATTCTCCACTTTCTGCCGAATTCTGGAGGCACAGCGTGTTGAGTGGCAGAACTCCACGCCGCGCTTAACCTCGACACCAGAGCAAAGAAATGGAAATATAAATTTAAGTAAATATTCCATCACCTCGAGTGGAGATTAAACTCACAACCATCGGTTTTACAGTCACATTTCGTACCACTGCGCCACGACTGGCCTCAAAAAAAAAGAAAAATATATATCTACTAATAACCAACAAATTTCCAAATTCCACTGATCCGAGGCCATCGATACAGCACCGTGTATCCGAATACCTAAGTACATTTCAAATTCGTACCGCGCCGCAACGCGCGAACGCCTCTTGCGAAAACAGAACGGATATTGCTAGCCATTGGCTTTTCAATTTTGCCTTTTAACCGGCCACTTCCGGTGATCGCTTTGTTTCTTGTTGGTTTGTTTCAGTTGGGCAACCGGATTGGGCGGTAAGGCGTTAATTTATAGCGACTAATTTACATTCATTTACATAAATTGATAAATGATGATGGAGGTTGCGAGGTTGCGTGTATTTCTGGTGTTCCTTTTGGTTACTATTTGACTTTCCAGTGGTAAGGAAAACAAGTTATGAATAAAATCCTTTGCTACATAGAATATACTAGAAAGATAAATGATAAATAAGCAAACAAAAAGTAATTATATTAAATGTGCAATTAAGATCTACACAAACATTATCATTGAAAAAAAAATAAGTGATAATATTTAGTTAATATCAAAATTTTAAAAGTTGATATGATTGTTTAGTTATTGCTTTAGGACAGCGCCTGACTGTAAATGCGGTGGTTACCCCCACAGGGAGAATTAATTATTTGAATTTTCTGCTGTGAGCGGAGCACGGCGCAGAACTCCACCACTCAATATAATAAATTGTATGACATTTTGATAATTGAGGAACGGAGTATACGGTTCTTAGCACCATGATTTCTCTGCCTACCCCGTCATACTAAAACATCCTAAAGTATACGTAATTAGTAAATAACATCAACCTTTAAGAAATATGTAAGTTGTTATATTAAAATTGAACTAAAACAATATTGCACAATTAAGGCCAGTCGTGGCGCAGCGGCACAAAGTGTGACTGTAAAACCGACTGGTTGTGGGTTCCCCACTCGAGTAGATGAAATATTTACTTAAATTTATATTTCTATTTCTTCGCTCTGGTGTCGAGGCAAAGCGCAGCGTTGAGTTCTGCCACTTAACACGCAATGCCTCCAGAATCCGGCAGAAACTGGGGAACGGAGTATCTTAACACTAGGTTCCCTCTGCCTACTCTGCTGTGTGCGGGATAGAGCGTGAAGCTGGTTTATTTATTTAAAACAATATAAAATACAATCTAGAATACGATTTATCACGACCTCTGTATCCGAATACGAGCAGACCGCTCCCGTCTAACTGTCGGTCACGGGTCGCGGGCCGCAATTAGCGTGCGCACCCACCCGTTACGTATTTGTATCTGTGCTTCATTTCATTGCTTCGCTTTACTCCGCTTTGCTTTGTAGCTGAGATTTTATTTTGTTTTGCTATGTTTTATATGGATTATTAAAAGAAATATTATAATTTGTTGCCATAAACCCTATAAATATTATACCCCTAATAATATATATTTTTTACAACTGTCACTCTTTCTTTTTCTAGATGAGTTTACCTAAATTAAGAAATTAAACTCTTAAGCTGGTTTATTTGTATATATTTAGTATTCACTAGCAGGCAAAATTTTTTTATTCTAAATTTACTATTAATACACTATTATTCCGGTTTAAGAGCTTCGTTGAAACTGATTTATATAGTTAAGTACATTGTCAGTTGTACGTAGTAACAAGTAGGTATATAAAATGACATTTAAATATAATGATTTCTTATGTATTATAATAAGTATACGCATATAATTATAATTTTAAAATACATTTTACCTTGAAAATGAATACATTTTTATTATACGTTTAACCTTAAACCATTGAATTTAAATGATATTTTATTTTTTTTTCAGTATCACGCTGTATCCCGCATGTAGCAGGGTAGACAGAGGGAGCCTAGTGTTAAGACGCTCCGCTTCCCACTTTCCGCGAATTCAGCAACTCAAACGAAGAAATGAAAATATTAAATATTTCATGCCCTCGAGTATGAATCGAACCTACAACCCGTAGTATATTATATATTAAAAAGTTAATCATATTTGAATATTTATGATACTTTATAAATGCGTAAAATCTAACGTTTTTACCTAAACTTTTGGATACAACCTTCTCGTCACGCTTGAAGGCCGACTAAATGTGTTTCTTTTTTCATAAAATAAATTACGTACGTAATATGTACATATAGCAAGTATGTACTTTGCATATTAAAATATATTTATATATTATATATCTTTTAAAAACTTTAATATATTTTAAGGCGTTATATATTTTAATTTTATTTTAATGGTTTTAATTTACAAAAAATATATTTGTAAGAAAATTATTTATTTAAATCACTCTTCCTCGTAAAATGTCTGTAATTTTTAGAAGTTATTACAGTACTCTTTAAGTATATCTTGTATTAGAGCAAAATAGAGCCTCATTTTAAAAATAAACAAAAAACCCTATTTTATAGAGTGTTATTCCAAACTTAGGAAAGAAAAATAATTTTAAGAAAACAAAAAAATTGGACCCGCTACATTCAAAATTTTTATGTTTTTTCTAAAAAGCAACAATAAACCCTTTTAAAGAAAAAAATCAGCTTCACGCTGTATCCCGCACACAGCAGGGTAGGCAGAGGGAACCTTGTGTTAAGACACTCCGTTCCCCACTTTCTGCCGAATTCTGGAGGTATTGCGTGTTGAGTGGCAGAACTCAACGCCGCGCTTAACCTCGACACCAGAGCGAAGAAATGGAAATATAAATTTAAGTAAATATTTCATCTCCTCGAGTGGGGATCGAACCCACAACCAGTCGGTTTTGCAGTCACACCTCGTGCCGCTGCGCCACGACTGGCCTCCCTTTTAAAGAACTGAATTACATTTTGATCTGTGTAAAAATTTTAATTATATTTAAGTCATTTTTATTTCTAAGCTCTGGTAGACAAAAATTGGATTCGTGTTCCGCCACTCAACGCACAATATTTCAATAATTGGGCGGAAAGTACAGGAGGAAGTGTCTTAACACTAGGTTCCTTCTGCTTATTCACAAAGCATGCGGGTAAAAGGACGATGTAGCCGCATACAGCAAATACTATTAAAAAAAAACCAAAACCGATGAGTTTGATACGAGCACGTAGTAATAAGCAATATTATTAATTAACATTAATAAGAATCACATTAAATAACTTATTTAATAGATCTAAGGAGTAATTGGACGTCTTGAAATAATGATATCACTAACCTTATATGGCAACACCAGCATTTAGTGGGAAAAATAGCATTTACTTCATCATCGAGTAAAACGTGTTCAATTAAAAAAGTTGTTTTTATAAAAACTACACATAAGAAAGCGAGCTAAGCCAACCAGAGATTCTAATAGATATGTGCTGTCCAATCGTGTTATCTTGATATTCTTGTTGTGACTTCTATACAATTACAGTAGGTGGACGCGTATAAATCTTCTTGTAGTACTTATTTTCTTTATATTTATTTTATTTGGCGATAATTATAGCAATCAGTGATCATGGAGTTTATTATAAAACACCGTATTTGGTGGTTTTTTTATGTGTTTATTATATTAGTTCGATTTTAACATTATAATTTAATAGAATCGAACTCGCGTTGAGCCGTGGATCTTATAAATATGTCGAAATTAGTATCAGACATATAATTAAGAAATAATTATATTATAATATATTGATTGTATTACCATCATTAAATAAAATAGTATTCCGCATACCAGGTGGAGGGAAAGGAGTTCTGTTTCCCATTTTCTGATTAATTTTCGAGATATTGTATATATAGCGGCGAAACAAAATGCTGCGTTTCGTCTACCAGTGCAGGAAAATGTATATCAAAATAGAAAAAGAAATCAAACATAGTCATTACCACGAGCTGGGATCGAACCCACAACTGTCGCGTTTGCAATCATACACTGAAACACTGCTTTCAGTAAAATCTGGTTGGTAGAAAGTCAGGCCCATTTATCCCATTAATATCTAGATTTCAGTATATGTACCTAGAATATATCGTAGTCGTAGAAATGGCATGGAAAAGGCATGTCTACGCCACGCGTGGCTAAGACCGCGCCTAAACAGGATGCTACCGACATTTTGTCTTTTTTGTCCGCTACTTGATGAGATCATGCTGATTTTACGATTGCAATACAATTTAGAATTTGCTTTAAGCCGTTTAATTGAAATTATTTGAGCTTTTTTTTTATTTTTAAGGTCAGTCGTGGGCACAAGTGTGTGACTGTAACCGTAACTGGTTCAGGGTTCGATCTCAATTCGGAAAATTGGGATGAACTGAACCAGTTGCATGCCTGAAATGAAATATTAATTAAATATTTCATTTACTCAATTTAAATAAATATTTCTTTTCCTCGAGTGGGGATCGATGTATATTTTCATTTCTTTGCTAAGGTGTCGTGGCAAAGCGCGGTGTTAAGTTCCGCCATACAACACGCAATGCCTGCAGATTTCGGTAGAAAATGGGGAACGGAGTATTTAACTCTAGGTTTCGTTTGCCTATCCTGCTGTCTGCGGCATACAGCATCACGCAGTTTTTTTACAAGTTTTAAAAAGTTTTCTGTAGTCTCCCTATTATTAGGATCCGTTGAGGTTGAATTTGCCTAAACATTATTTCAAAGATGATTTGACACAATCACAGGTTATGACAGCATCTTAGCAATGGTAAATTATATTTTTATAAAAAAAAATATTAAATTATTCGTTTAATAATTTAGCCTGTAGGCATAATTGTGTAATTAGTTACAAGATTTATACATGTATTGTTGGTTTTTACATTTATATGTTTATGCTAAAAGCTACACACGGAAGTACCGTATATAATTATGAGTTATAATATGTAATATTTTTAATTTTTAAAGCAGATGTTGTCTGTGTAGAGTAAAATATGAAAAAAACATGTATATAATATATTAAACTTACACAGACTGATACGAATTTGCACACAATATATGGTGGTTATTCCAAAAAATAATATATACATACGACATACATATATATATTTTTTTGTTTGTATATATTTTAAATTTTAAACGTGTTTTGTATATCTTTTAAAGAATATACAGAGAAGTAATTAATGTTAAGGTTAATATTTTGATTAAAGTTATAAGCATAGCACAAAAAAATGTACAAAAGCTTTTTTATGTTATTTTTTATTTCACGTACTAAATAAAAATAATAATAAAAAATATAGATCAATTTCAGATCCTTTTTCATATAGCAAATTTAGTAATATAATATTATTTTGTATATACTTGTATTTCATATTAATATTTATAGATATAGGTAGAACGAACCTACAACTCCATTTATGTAGAATTAAAAAAATATATGTGTTTAGAAGAAATTAAAAAGTCAATATACATGTTGTACAGTTCACATATTTATAATGTACAAAGTTTTATCTACAGGTAATTTAAGAAAAATCTTATTTTGAGTAGTCCATTCCAGATTATCTGTAACCCTTAGTATCTGCGGTACTATAATTCACAACTCCTAATTATTTCCATTTGACCACGGGTATAAAGCAGGTAAAAGATATTTTTATATACAATTATATACTAATCCATAATCTCTAATAGTAATTCGTAATTGTGTAACAAACACACAAACGGACAAATGTTAACACTTAGAGGTCAGCCGTGGCGCAGCGACACAAAGTGCGACGTTAAGTTCCGCCACTTAACACGCAATGCCTCCAGAATTCGGGGGAAAATGGGGAACGCAGTGTTTTGACACTAGGTTCCCTCTGCCTCTGCATCAGCGTGACACCGATTTTTTTCGTTAACACTCAAAATAAAAAAAAATCATTAGTTATAATACTTGTACTGTGTAAATATAAAAAAGTAATCTACAATCAAAGCTAAACGAAGTTCATACATAATTCGTCAGTGGGCGGCGGTTGTCACTAAGATTAATATTCTGTTTAATCTACTGAATTGACAATCGTTTAATGTATTTGATCAATGTTTAACTGTTCGTTTCAATATTAGCATAAGTTTGTAGGAAATGTTTTTAATCATTTCAATATATTTTATACATGTAATAAATATTATATATTGTATATTGAGGTCGGTCGTGGCGCAGCGGCACAAAGTGTGACTGTAAAACCGACTGGTTGTGGGTTCGATCCCCACTCGAGGAGATGAAATATTTACTTAAATTTATATTTTCATTTCTTCGCTCTGGTGTCGAGGCAAAGCGCGGCGTTGAGTTCTGCCACTTAACAAGCAATGCCTCCAGAATTCGGCAGAAAGTGGAGAACGGAGTGTCTGTCACTAGGTTCCCTCTGCCTACCCTGCTGTGTGCGGGATACAGCGTGAAGCTGATTTATTTATTTATTTTATTTAATAAATATTATTACTAGTGTTGTCGCAAAAAGTATAAGTAATAGATATATAATATATTTCTTTTGAAGGCTTAGAGACCAGTCGTGGCGCAGAAGCACAAAGTGTGACTGTAAACGCGACTGGTTGTAGGTTCGATCCCTACTCGAGGAAATGAAATATTTATTTAAATTTATATTTCCATTTTTTCGCTCTGGTGTCGAGGCAAAAGCGCGGTGTTGAGTTTCACTACTTGGACACAACGGAGTGTCTTAATACCCTCTCCTACTCTGCTCTGCCTACTCTGCTGTGCGGGATACAGCGTAAAAGACATTTTTTATTTTCAAGTTTTATTCGTATCTTGTAATTAATCATAGAAAAAATATATATTTTTTTTAAATATATAGTTTTACACTTTTTTCCGTATAGCAGTTGTAAATAATAAAAATGAACGTATGGAATAATATAATGCATATTTGATTTTAATAAAGAACGATATTTAATCTTATCCTACTATTATTATAAATGTAAAAATTTTTGAGCATGTATGTTTGCTCCAGTTTCATATAAAAACTACTGAACTATTTTAAATGAAACTGTACAGTAACACAGCTTATATATCAGAATAACGCGTAGGCTACAATTTAGGAAGGTACATAGATTTTGTAAAATTTGGCTATAATATAGGCGAAGGGAACCTATAATATAACAATAACTTTAAGCGGGCGAAGCCGCTTGAGTCGCTATTTGTTAAATATTTTTTTAAAATAAAATATCAAAAATTTGTAGTAAATCAAATAGCAAACTGTTTCAATCACGTGTCAATCGGTGAATGAACTGTCTAAAGTTTTACATACGTTTTTTGTACGCCCATACTCTATTCGATCATTTATCATTTAGAGTAGGGTTGCCATTAACATAAATTTAATTCGGATAAGTGTTAGTTAAATAGAAGGGATAAGTTTTTTATTAATAATTTATTAATACAGACCTTATAAGTCTTGATCTCGTAATAAAAAATAATAATAATCTTGGAATAAATATGTTTCTATCGCCGTAGTTATCATAAAAGTCTATGTTAAGTCATTAACGCCCTTTTTAACATTTTAGTATATATATACTAAATAAAACTATACTAAATAAATCATATGAAAGTATATACGGCATACGGCGGCCGTATATACTTTCATATGATTTATTTAGTATAGTTTTCGAACATAGCTTTAATAATTTGTGATAAATTATCTAACATTAATGGATATTCTACAATTTTTGTTTATAAAAGTTTTTACAGGACATATATTAACAATTTTTCACGTATTTTTTTATCTTTACGTGGTGACCCTATTCAGTATCAATGAAATCGGTTGGCGCAGTACAATTATTAGGACAACACGCATATACATACATATATTTTGACTATTAAAATAAGATTTTATCAATAATAATCTTTAATCCCTTGACATAAGTCTTAAAATACTTAGATTGAATTTCGATATCCGCATCAATAGTTGTTACTAACGAGTACCGGTTTGTTCATTCATAGAATCGTAGGTACCTACATGTTATCCGTGATTTTTTTTGTTGCTAGCCTTTTTGACAAAAAGCTAGGAGTAACTTATAAGCGCAATGGTTGCCAGTACGACCTTCACTTGGGGTTGTGAATTATTTTATTTCCCCGCTTTGGTAAGACAAAGTGCGGCGTTGGGTTTCGCCACTCCTCACGCAATGTCCTTGATTCGAATGCAAAGTGGAAAGTGGAGGACAGAGTATCTTAGCACTACGTTCCCTCTTTCAATCCGGCTATATGATGGATACAGTAAAAAAAAGTGTATATCGAAAATTGTGGGTAAATATGTTGTAGTTGCCGAGCAATATATGTGGTACGTGTCTATTCGTATTTTATTTAATATTTATTCAAATATACTACAATGAGGTAGAGAAATACTTTTCATAATATAATTACGTAAGAAAAAGAAGACGAGAGCTTAGAAGAATATCCCTTCCCCCAAAACTACTTCAAAAAGCGTCCTTGTCTAATCTTTTACCTTCTTCATAACGAGGTACATACTCGTATATCTTCATATCCAATATAGCGTTACGGTAGCCACGTAGAAATTAATTTCTTACAATTAGAGAGCAATGTAACAGAACATCCTATCGCTGATGTGGGCGGAGAAACGTCCGGTGTTAAGAATATTTCAATATTAACTGATACAGAGAAAGAAAACTTTCATATTAACAATATAATCATACATTTAAAAGAGCAAAAAATGGCTTTAAAATCCGCCATTCCACACGCGATTTCTCCAATACTGGGCGGAAAAGGGGGAATAGAGTGTTTCCTTTGGTTACTCTGCTTATATATAAAATTTTCTTTTTAGCTCCACATAACTAGGTAGACAGAAAGAACCTGAGAACCTAGCGTTAAAACACTCTGTTTTCCACTTCACTTTTGTTCTCCGTTTCTTTCATATTTATCCATCTAAAATAATCATTTAAAACTTAACTTGATGACTGTACAGTGTCAAAAACAGTTTACCATATTCAATTTATAAGGCTGCCCGCCCAAACCGACGTGTCATTGCTATTCAAATGCATATTATGTATCTTACATAGATTAGTAATAACTGTACATCTTGACTAACACTTTCCACTCCGACTGGCACATATAGAAATATAATTAATTTTTTTACAGCTTCACGCTGTATCCCGTAAATAATAGGGGGGACAGAGGGAACCGTGGAATCTAATGTTAATTCATTCCGTTCCCAATTCAATGCCAGGCTTTGCTTTTTTTAACCTATGTGTATAACTTATCATTTAAAGACTTAAAAAAATTTTTAATAAGATAAATGATGACTTTTTCTGGACTGCAAGAGCGGAGTTCAATTCCGCCAACCAGCATGCAAAATTTATAAAGCTGCGGAACTTGAATGAAGACGCTCTGCCAATAGCTAAAATAGCAATCTTTTTCAATTTTCATTTGATTTCAGAAAGCACGATTACTTTTCTAAAATATAATAATAATGGTAGTTTTGTTAAAATGTGCGTGGTAGTTTAATATTTCGTGTTGTATTAAGTACATTGTAAATCATATAAACGTTTTATGTGGCTTCACTCGAGTTTATTGCTCTGTGTACCGTCAGCAATTTAAATGTTTATTATTGTTAAAACGAAAACTTGTTTAACTAAAAATAATCGTTCGAATGCTATTTTGAGTTTCAAGAGTGTGGTTAGATAATTACAGCATTGAGTTCCGCCAACGAACATTCAATGTGAAGATTTAGAAAAAGTCGAAACGGAATGTTTAAATAAATTTAATAATATTTTAATTCTTCTAAATATGTGAGAAGTCTAAAATACGTGAAGATTATAAAATGTATAAGCTATGTCGAGTCTTGTTAGAGACGATAGTAAACAGAGTTAGACGTATGCCTTCTTCATGCTTGACACATTAAGTATAAAAATCTTAATATTAATATATACTAAAAAAAAATATATATTTCAAACTTATTCTAAACAATTTTTAAAAGGATTTTATCGCCATATTTTTTACTACAGACGAGGTAAAATATGTAATTTAAAATATAATATTATAGTAATTATTAAAATTCATAAAATCAGTGTGAAAAATAACATGTTATTTAAATTTTATGATGTTTGTAAGCCCATATAAGTACGTAATATGACCTCGGTGGAAAATTACAAGCCAGGTTGTTGTTATGTTTGTATTTTTTCTTTTTCATAATTCATGAAATATTTTTTTAATATTTAATATTACACCATTATTAGTACAAAAACGATCTAATTTATATTATAATAATAATAACCAATAACATTATTTTACTTGAGTGTGCATTTTTAAGCCTAAATTTAAGAAAATACTAATAAAGAAATAATAATTAAGAAATCAAACTTTATTATTATTATCAGTTTCACGCTGTATCCCGCACACAGCAGGGTAGGCAGAGGGAACCTGATGTTAAGATACTCCGTTCGCACTTTCTGCCGAATTCTGGAGGCATTGTGTGTTGAGTGGCAGAACTCACGGCGCGCTTAACCTCGACACCAGAGCGAAGAAATGGAAATATAAATTTAAGTAAATATTTCATCTCCTCGAGTGGGGATCGAACCCACAACCAGTCTGTTTTACAGTCACACCTCGTGCTGCTGCGCCATGACTGGCCTGGCTGACTTTGTTAATTTATTCATAAAATTATATTGTTATTATATAATAAAAACCTAGCTTTTTATATTACTCAAATGTGGGTTATACCACTGTTTGNATATATATATATATATATATATATATATATATATATTTGTATTATGGTGGTATTTTTTTTATCGGACTGTAATTACATTAAAGTACTTAATTGTTGCTTAAAAAAAATTAAAACAATAAGTAATAATAAAGATATGTACATGTACATATCCGTATGGTTAATTTATTTTTTATTTGTTATATTACTTATTAAATTAAAATAAGCTACTTATATATTTTCTGTAAAAAAACCTAAAATATTTTTTTTCGATCTGTACCAATAAAGTCAAGTTGGCGTGCGGTTATATTTCTGCGTAACAATTTTTCCTCAGAGTCAGCCCTCGAAGCTTTGCCATAAACAAGTATGTATCCTGGTTTCCTTTGCTTCAAGAGTCCGTTTTTAAACAAAATATGAAGTTTTAAGAAAGTAAAACCAGTGAGGAACCTCACTCTGGAAAAGAGGCAGAGCGCGGCGTTGTCTGCCACTCAACACGCCATGCCTCTAAAGTTCCAGGGGAAGTGGGGCATATAATTGGACACGGCGTGTCTTAATACTAGATTCTCAGGTTTTCTCTGTCTACTCTGCTATAAGACAAATGTTTAAGAAAGAAGAATTATGTAAAAAGGTGAATGTGATAAATTTGTTTATAAAGATGCTGCTTATTAATGAGGTTGTTACTAGGAAAGGATTTAAATATATCTATTTTTACATATTAAACATAAAAAATATATATTTATGAAATAAACATTCTACCGAAACATTTCTAGTTTATTTAAAAAAAAACTGTCAAATATATCTGTTTAAGAATAACAATAGGACTGCTATTAACATTTTATCCAATTATATAATAAAATATAAAGCAACAAAAAACTTAATTCATAATATCGTCAGTCATCGTAAGATAGACGTCGGGGGTCGAACTTGTGAGAGTCATGCTTCACATATTATAGATTAGGCCAGTTGTGGACGAAAGTATAATTGGTACACAGGGCTCTGTTCGTTTTGTTCGAAATTATTAAATAATATATAGTTAGTTGAAAAAAAGTAAAAAACACGCTTGTCTACACCAAGTGAGTGCTCCGAGTGGATAGAATATGTATGTTGTTTTTCAACTACACGCTGTATCCCGCAAAGCAGGGTAGATAGAGGGAGACTCTCCACTCAGCTCCCCACTTTCGACCGAATTCTGGAGGTATTGCGTGTTGATTAGCGGAACTCAACGCCAAGCTTTGTTTCGACATCATAGCGATTTCCTTGAGCAGAAATCGTACCCATAATGTGTACAGTCACACGCTTGTGTCCCTGCGCTACGACTGGCCTCATGTTTATATATGAAACCACTGTCTAGTGTCGTCACCTAAGCTGTTATATATAACTGCCAAATCTTACGATGATATAATTTCTTAAATTTTATTAGGCACAAAGATACAATACGATCAAAAAAATTTATAACATTCACGAATATTCGGTATTTATTTTCAAGACATTCATTCTTTACTTTCCGCCTATTAAAAAGTTATTGCGCATTATGGCGGAGCTTAACCGTGCACTAAATAAGCACGTGAAGTATTTTGCAAATTTTAGGAAAAAAAAGATAGATCTATATTCTAATACTAACAGTATATTTAAAAAATAATTTCGAAATAACGAGGCGTAATGTCGAATTTATCACAGTAAATGCCTGTGTTGTAAATGATGGAACGCAACAGTTAATAAGGTAGCACGTTTATCACGAGTGATGGATACGCGAGGTGCTGATATCGTCGACAAATAGTTGGAATAGTGATGTTCAGATATATCGACAGTATTAAGAAATGTTTTATTATTTGTCGATACATTATGTATTTAGTATTTTTGATGCCAATATTCTATTGCTATCTAAGAATAACATATTTAAAAATTTTTTTCAGCGATTTTTTTGTTATATCACAAAACATTTGTAAGAATATCTATTAATTATTGATATTCTTACAGTAAAATCGATATTCTTACATCACTATTCTATACTTAGTTAGATACCCTGTAGGTCGGAGCTCGTTTCATTTGTCACGGCTGACACGAATGGTGTCCATAGAGCAGCCCTTGTATAGTTTTGATTTTTAATTAGAAAAGGTTGTTTATTTGTTTAAATTTAATATTTTTGTTTGTTTTGTTATTTTGTATGAAAATAGATTTTTATTATTACTGTTTATATAGATTTTTTTATTGCACTTACATTTTTTTTTAGAATTGGCAGTGTAGAATTTACCAAGATATATATAATTACATAAGAATAATTATTAATATAAGCCAAATTATAAAAAAAATGATCTATACATAAATAAGTACAATTTCAAGCATTCTAATAATCTAACAATGTCTACATGATATTGCATGTTCAATTTTATCACAAAACACGGTAAGTTTCATAATGTTTTCGAAACATGCCAATCAAATCGGTAATCTCTTGAAATCCCGTCCCTAGAAAGCCATTACTCGGAACTGTTATCTCTACACGGGTCCATCTCTCATATTTGGACCGCACGGGAGGCTGAGGCGATAAGGGATTAACTCAAACTATTTATCATTTATTTCTTTTTATTCTACCTTTACTACCGTTTGAGTTTGACCAACGACGGTGACAGACTAGAAATAAATCTTTAGTTTGATTTTGTTACGTAACTTCATAAATACCTATAGGTATAAGTATTAAAAAAATGGAATAATACATATATAATATTAAAGATCATATTTTTAATTTTGTAAATTATATTTATTGTATCAATTTCATGTGAGTTACATAGAGTTAAGGCTAATATTCCAGTTGCTCGGGGTTTTTCTTTTACAACTTTTGATATTATTTTTATTACATTTTTTAAGAGCTGCGAGTGGAAATACTTAATTTATTTTAATATCATACATTATTTATAATAATTAGACAATAATTTAAACAGACGTAATCAACATTAGCGTAACGTGTAAACAAACACTGTGCTAGTTTAGAAGTCACAAATATACAATTGAACAACCGTCTTAAAACCGTGACAGAGATGAAGATATAATAGTTAACAATAAACAGTTAAATCTAACGATAAACTACTGGGAGACATCTATGTTACGTAATGTAAGACAATACAATTTAATACTTGTCTGAATGAAACGAGACAATGCTTAAGTTCACTGTTACACCTCTCACTGATCAATGGTAGATAGGAATCTCGTGAAAACAGCTGATTCGAACAATGAAAAACAAATGAAGCTATTTAAATGAAAGCTAGAAGTGAATGAACCATACACCTTGAGGGACTCCTGATGTTCGCAATACTCATATAAAAGAACAATGCCCTATTGTTGTCGGCGACGTCATACGGAATATGGGTCAGAGGCCCAAATGTGCTCAGCTGGTCGTGGGAGCAGGATTTTGAATGACCTCCCGTGCCATTTTACCGTTTTAGTAACAGAGGTCAGGTATTGCTGGCCATTACCTCTATGACGTGACGTGTGATCGTAGTAATTATAAATTGGCAATTTTTTTTCGGTTTTGTCAATTTTTCGTACCAAGTATTTAGAATAAAAATTAATTTGATGCGTAGAGATTGCAACTATTACATTAATTAACGAACACACCTTAGAATATTAGCTTTTATAGAATAGGACTTTAAAATAATAGCACAAAAAATAAGATAAATAATAAGTCACAAGTTAGCATCCATGTATAAAATAAAAATGCATATATACAAGAATATTTTTTGTGGATGTATGTTTGAAACTTACATATATTTATGGAGTATTTTTTTTAAATGGAAATGATTTTTTGATTTTGACACCCACCATTATGCACAGCGGAACTGTCAGTCCAAGTTCCTTTCTGACTTTGAATGGTAAATGTGGTCGATGTCGGCAACTCATCGATTGACAGACGCAATGAAAGCGCATCACTACTGGGCGATCTTTGTCCGCACATCATGAGAACTTTTGATTTGGAAACATAATATTCGAGATAATGTAATTTCCGTCTTACTATTGTGTTTGTTTTAATATTTATATAGGTATAAATCTGAGATATTATTATTTAAATAATAACACATTTAAAGTTGTATTTATTTTATTTTGGTAAAATGATAGTAGTTATTAATTGTACTGTCCATTTGTATAATTGTTTGCGTGGAAAAGAAAATTTTTATCAGGTTCACGCTAGAATCCCGCATATAGCAGGGTAGACAAGGGAAGATAATCTTAAGACATTCCGTTCCCCATTTTCTGCCGAATTTGCGAGGCATTGCGTGTCGATTGGCGGATTTGTTAAATAATAATTCATTGGGATCGAACCCACAACCGTCTCGCTTACAGTCACGCTTGTGCCACTGCACCACGACCCGTCCCGAGTGTGTTTGAATTTTTTGCGAAACCTACTAAAAACACTATTAAGACAAATATCTTTTGAAACTGTAATAACTTTATGCTACATATTATTATCATCAAAAAAAAAAATATAGAAAAAAGCGAAATGTTGTGAAGCCGCTATATCATTCTAGGTCCAGTCCACCGAATGTGAGCGGCCAGGATCGACACAATGTACATTGTTTGCTTAGACCGGCGCAATTACCGCCGCCACGTGCTCGTGTTTACCAATTGTTCTTATCTCCAGCCGTCCTTGGGTACCAAATGACATCCGACAGAACCCCATTGACGAGCACTGAACTAGTGACTAATTTGTGCTAATCTTTTTGGTAAATTATGCTTTATTTGTTTATTGTTTGTTTTATATTGTTTTTTTTTGTTTTTCTTGAGGCTGTCGTGCCGCTGTGGTACAGCGTGTCATTGTAAACGTGTCACTCGCTAGTAACAAGACACAACGTGGTGGTGAGTTCATTCCACTAAACACGCAATGAACTAGGTTCCGTCTGCGGTATACATTTTTTAAAATTAGGTTTACATATTTTGGTGGGTCGAAGAAAGGATCATCAATTGTTTGTGTCTTTTATGGACGTAGGTTTGTTTGTTAAGTCATAGAGCCCAAGGTCGTGGTTCTCCTAATCAAACCGAGAAAGTAAACAGTATAACAGTATAAGTATTATAAAGTAATGGATAAAAATTGATTATAAAACCAATCTATCATTGAGGTATTTTGAGGAAATTTTAATAAAAAAAAATTTTACGATAAAAATAGTTTAGTGTAAATTGTAGTAGTTTTAGCATTTTTCGCCAATTTTCGATACATTACCTATCTGTTGAATGGCCGAAACTCACGCCACGCTTATTTACCAAACTGGAGAAATGGAAATAATTTAAAAATAACCATTCCCTATAGTAGGGACCTAACCCACAACCATCGCCCCACAACCCGATGCAGTCCCGCTGCACCATGACCGCCTTCCTAATAAGAAAATTGTAAAGTTATAAATTTCAAGAAAACTTTATCCACGCGTTGGTGCTAGGCGTCGTTTATCTCTAGGCCTACAGTTTTCAATTGAGATCTAATAGATAGAATTCACTTGTCTTGTTGAACGAGAAACGGGAACAATCTGGACATTATTATGTTACAGTGTATTTTTCATAAGATAGATAGATATAGTAAATAGGTAGTATCTATTTCTATAAAATCGCTTATCTTTTGAACAGATTTTCAACTATCACGAAACGAATATAAAGGATAAACCGAACATTCAATAGTATATACGTTTTAATCATTGCATCTGTTCGGGTGCAATGCAATAGAAAATTACAGTGCAACAAATATTGAGTTGCGTGATTGACAGTGACGTTGAGTTCCGCTACTCAACACGTAATACTTTGAAATTGGTTAAGAAAAAGAAAATGCAGTGTTTAATACTATGTTTATAGTATTAAAACCCTCCCTTTTATTGTATTAGTGTAAACGCACTTTGTTTAATGAGATGATACGTGATATGATGATTATATTTTTGAATATTAACATTTTCTCAAGTGTTGCTTTAATCCAAAATTATTATATAGAGATAGATATTTCCTACAGTGAAATATTTATTACAACTATAAACTATGCATATTTTCCAATGTGTTAATATTTTTAAGCACAAGTGTCTAAAAGTTCAGTTATTCTAGGGCCTAGGTCACAAATTGTAACGGTAGCTTGTGGTTACGGGACTGCTCGTGAGTTCAACATTTTATATCGCCGTTTCGACAGCCTTCTTGATGGACGACCGTAAAATATTCCATATAATTTAAAATGTCCATTTAAGAAATCAGCTAGAAGGTACTAGTAACTAATTGTTTGTGTATTTTTTTAAATAAATCCGCGTAATATATATTACATTCATAGAAAGTGTTACTGTTCGCCGTAGTACATGGAAGATTTTTGAGAACATCGATGAAGAAAATTGTGAGCACTTATCAAAAAAATGAGACCCAAAACAATGTTTGTGCGTTCATGCGCGCTAATCTCGAAAACAGTGAAATCAATTTAAGCTTTTGTATTTTGGCAAACTTTCCTTTAGTGTTTATTTTATTTCAATCGGTTCATAAATAACTCACACAAACAAACAAACAGCTAATAAGTACATAAAAGCTTCCTAACTAAATAATAAAAATCAGATAATGTTGCAAGTTAATCTAATATTCTATCATCATTAAACACGCAATGGTTCTAGAAACCACCAGATTACATCAAAAGGATTGATAAATATAACAATTGGCTACATGGATAGCGATTTATAAATATAGACACTTTAGATTCTACAAAGTTGATCTAAATATATTAAGTTAAAATATTATCGTTAACAATGATAGGTGACACGTATCGTACTTATTTCTTGAAGAGCTTACAAAGTTTTTTGGCTAAATGTAATATTAAAAACTAAAGTTTCACTCGATATATTTTAAATCGCTCAACATTTTTTTAGAAGTCGAAATTTTATCGTCCTTTAAGTTTAGGTACATTTTAATTTAAATTTTGTTACCACGCATGGTACAACGCTACCACAAAGGTGAAAAAACATGTAAATGTCATGAGCTGACGAATTTATTCGTACGTCACTGCAGCAAAATCATTGGATTTGCTTTTACGATCGTGTTATGGCGTGGCTTCTTAAAACTTATTGGCAGAACGTAACTCACCTTTCGTCTTATTTGATACTTTTTAGTAGCTGTCAAGAATGTCATTTGCATATTCGAAATGGTAATAAAAAGTTGCTTAACACTCATATTAGAAATACTTTAAAGTTAAAAGTCATGTTGTTATCAGAATAAATTGTACAATTTTTAATATAGGTATTTTTGATTGAATATATCATGAAAAATTGTATGGAATAGGGATCGTATTTGTCACAAAATATGATCTAGAACGCTTTAAAAAATTACAAAAATCCTTCGCAGAACCGATCGAATTATCTTCGTGGATTTTACATCGTTTTTACGATGGCAACACTGTTGCTTGATTTATTGAGTTTCATGCTAACGGCGTGAAGGCGATTTTGAAATGGCAACATTCTATATATTCTGATGATTTCGCTTGGTACTTTGTGTGATTTTAAATGCAAAACAGTGTTAAAATTTTTTGAACTGTCCGTTTTTGAGTCAAATACGTTGAGAAAAATTTTGATACGATGACCAATGATGGTATTTTAGTAAGATATTTTTCACATAACGTTTAATTACTTTATTACATTATTTAGTGTTAAATTGACGTAGTAGTCATTCTCTAAAACTTTATTTATATGTTTTTATAAGATAGAGATTAATTGTACTTAAAAAAAATAATATGCATTACAACTAACACTTTACCCACAATTATAGCGTCGATAAGGCAGATGAAATGCAGCGTAGGCTTTGTAAATTTAAATCTTATAATAATTTAATTAAATAAATTTAAAATATGACATTTTTAACAAAATTATACATTACTATTATTTATTTACATATATTAAAAAAAATAATTAAATTTTAAAGCACTCTGTATCGAGAAAAGGTAATTCCCTCGTCATAGCGCCCGTACCTAATCGACGAGTATTGAGAAAGGTGAGCGTTCACCGTTGTGTATTGTACATACATATGTATATAGTAGAGTCAACTTTTATGATATACGGTCCAAGAAATTGCTTAACCTATCAGAAAAACTTTCTCGGAATGATTTTTAACTAGGACCAAACTATATTAATAATAACAACACATACCAATGTTTTATTGTCGTCATGTATTTCTATTTTTATTTATATTGCATTTATTTTTTCAATTTTCTTAGGAACTTCGTAGGGTAGGCAGAGGAAATTTATGAAAGAAACAACGTAATTTATTAATTTTAAGTTTCCAAAATCGTTTTTATTTTAATTTTCTCTTACATTTTCTTTTAAATTCGCTTAGGTGGTGATTTTCATAAAATGTATTCTTGTTACAATAGTTTTCAACCGTTCAATCTTATATAGGTACATATGTATGAAGTTAAAAGAAATTACAACTTCCACAACTAAATACATCGTAAAAAAAGTGCCACGGGTATCAGTGAACTTAGATTTAATAAGCTTTATAATTGTATAGAAACCGTTCTACAATGCAACATAAATTATTCGATTATATTATTATCAATAATCTTTTGTTGTTTTTTATTACTCTAAACAATATTTTTTGCCTTATTTTTTTAGCTCCAGTCTATACGCTATAGCAGGATAGGCAGAGGGAACCTAATCCTACTGTTAAGACACACCGTTCCCCCACATTCCGTTGAATTTTCTAGGCATTGCGTGTTGAGTGGCAGATCTCTACGCCGCGCTTTGCCTTGTTACCAAAGCGAAGAAATGGAAATATTAATAAATAATAATTAATTTTCCCGAGTAGGAATCAAACCCACAATCATCGAGCTTACAGTCACACGCTTATACTCTGCCACGTCGGCATTTTTGCCTTATATAATGAAAAATGTCATTTAACGTAATTTATATAAAACATATATTTTTACTTCTACAATTTTGTGCCCCGTGTGTCCCAGAAACGGCAGTGAGAAACCTGACGCCTACCGTTTTTGAGCAAAATATTGCACGTTAATTTAACACAGAACGCTCGGTCATTTGTGGCATAAAACTTGCCTTTGTAGGGTCACCATATAGTAATTAATATACAAATAAAACATAAATAATGTTTATTCTCAATTCATATAAGATGGAGGCTATAATGGCGGAAAGGAATAATGTCTTGCCTTAGAAAACGAAGAGGTTGAAATACTTATAGGATGACCAAAGATTTTGATTGAAGAAACAATAAATTTTAAGAACGACCGAATAGTTAAAAAAAATTATATACAAACAATGTTTTTATCATTTTTATTTACTCGAAAATGTTATTCAAGTCTTAAAGTAGGAACAATCACCAGTACAAATACGAATCAATGACAAAAACATTATAGAAAATATATATTTTTTAATTCATTCTATAATAATAATTAGCTTCACGCTGCATCCCGCACACGGTAGGCAGAGGGAACCTAGTGTTAACATACTCCGTTCCCCACTTTCTGCCGTATTCTGGAGGATATTTCATCTCCTTGAGTGGAGATCGAACCCACAACCGTCAGGTCGTCAGGTTTACAGTCACACTTTGTGCCCCTGCGCCACGACTGGCCTCTAATAATATTTTTAAAACGATTATTTCTAAACTAATTGTATAATAACCATAATACTTTATTGTGAAATGGCAACCCTACTTAGCATTCGCCTTACCTTTTTATAAGTTTGTTGTGGCACGTTTTGACGATTCCTCGATGAAATTCCTTTATATATTAAACATAGCTTATACGTTCAAATATATGAAGAATTTATAACACGTTTCTTTTACACTTAATGCATTGTGAATGCACGACAAGATATGAAGATATCAAGAAACCTACTAAAAACAAGACGGAAGAAGAAGAAGAAGAAGAAGAAAGAATACTTATAGGTTGTCTGCCTGTAAAACGTGGAAAATGAGTGATAATAAAAAAAAATCACTAAGAACAACCAATATTTAAAATAAATAGATTGGAATATATCCATTTCCTCATTCTAACAAATAGAGCGCGGCGTTGAATACCGCCACTTTACAAGAAATGTCGCGAAAATTTGGCGGAAATTGGGGCATTCCCCACTATCACCAGTATCACAGTAGGCTGTCTCCACCTACCTTGTCTTTTGCGCGAAAAAGCATGAAGCTATTAAAACAAACTTAATCATTATTTCTCATTAAAGTACTAAGATTGACGTTCATTCATAAATTCGCAAATCGGTCTCATTACAGCCATTGATCTCGAAGTCTAAACAGGCGTCGTATTACCGTCCATGTTATATGTTAACAATAACATACGATATTAAAATATGGCCGTGAGAAGGTGAAATCGTTCTGAATGAATGTTTTTATTCTGATTCACCATTTCCCTTTCATTGAAATAGCTGTCCCAGCTTTAAAAAGTAGATTTACATAATATTTTAGGACTTACTATTAAAGAAACTTTCACATTTATCTTGGGGTACTTCCCACATCTTGGAGGTCCGTCGGTTTTTTTCACGCTGTATCCTGCATGTTGTAGTGAAGGCAGAGGGCTATTGTGTTGAATGGCGAAAGAAACGCCGCGGCTTGCTTCGTCACCAGCGTAAAAATTAAAATATACTTATGAAACTTATACTTATTATTACAACAAGCCAATACAGATATAGATTATCGAACTCGAAGCATTGCACAGTGCACACAGCTAGGAATTCTTTTAAATGTTCTCCTTATATTTGTACGATATAAGTTTTGACAGTTTAATGATTTGTTTGTTTTAAATTTCAATATACTTAATTATTTATTTAATTATTTATTTTGTATTTGTAGCTATAAGTCAAATTATATAATAATATAATACTTATAGAATTGCGTCGCCGTGGCGCAGTGGGACAGCCTCTGACTGTAAACGCGATGTTTGTGGGATCGAACTCGTGGAGACTATTATATTACTAGATATTTTCATTTCTCTAAGCTTTTACTAGATATTTATTACTAAATATATTGATTTCGCTAAGCTCTGCGTTGATTTCTGCCACTCAACACGCAATGCCTCCAAAATTCGGCAGAAAGTGTGGAACGGAGTGTCTTTACACAAGGTTCCCTCTGCCTACCCTTCTGTGTGCGGGATACAGCGTGAAGCTGATTCATTTCTCTATGCTCTAGACAGCACCCGGCGTTCAGTTCAGCCACTCAAGTCAACTGAGGAACGGAGTGTTTCAACAATTGTCTCTGCCTACCTTGCTATTCGAAAAAAACGTGAAGCTGTCAAAAAATATAATATATAATTTATTTACACACGTACATATCTGTAATATGAAAGACATTATATATTTAATATATTTAAGTATATAACTACACCAGTACAAAATCTATACTATGACATTAAGAATAATAAATACAAATCCAATTCGATATCTTAGCGTCAGACGTAAGTAACGTATAATTGAGCCAAATTATACAGCTATTATGATAACGACGCTATATCAATCAATTTTATACGGCTCTATAATTCGTTGCGTTTGTGGTTTGTAACTACAAAATATTAGTAGAAAATTAAACTTATATTTAATCGTATTATATATAATTTAAATTTACTTATTTTTTCTATAAACTTCCCGTTAAGATGAAAAAGATAAGAATTAGTAGGAGAATATTCTGTTCCTGCTGTAAAAAGTAAATATTACTTTAAAGTATTTTACCTTATAAAAATCAATTCGATGCAGTATACATAAGAATAAATTCACACCACCACATTAGACTGTCCATCTCCTTTACAAATGCACATTAACACTTAAAGTGACTGGATATAGGGAGATTCAATATAATGACGCATTTTATATGCGATGCGCAGGCGCAGGCAGAACGATGTCCACCAATATGGACGCTAACTGCCAAATATTGATTTTTTGGGAAGAAACTGATCGCAAGTAATCACCTTTTGATTATTTGTTTCTTATTTCAATGGATCTACCGAATTAAGTTAATAGGGTATAAATAACAACACAAAATAGAGACTGTGGGAGGTCTTCATTTGTTTTTGCTTAGATTGATTAAAGTATCATTTAAAGTTGGATAATACCATTTAAACGCGACGAGGTAGTGTTCAATAATACTTTCCGTCGTGCATTTTTTTTTATTTAAAATAAATTCATTGTCAAAGAAATGAAACGTCTGTATATTTATTTATATGCAATTTTACTACGACGATGCATACGCATTTGGTTTAGTAAGTCAAGCAGATTTATAATTCCATTATCCATTTCTTAGATGTTCTAATAGTGCATTTAGTATGCAGTGCGCGGTCGCATGCACGGTGGTATCCACCGGAATGGAAGTCTATCAAATTGTGATTATCCATTAATTAGGCCTTATCGGATTTAAATCATTGATCTTTTTGTCTCTGCAATTTTTTTTGCTATGAGTGTTTTATATTTAAGAGAATATTACTGAGTTTCTATATTACACAGTATAAATTTATTATTTTATTTAAATTGTAAGTAGTCATCTCCATTTAGAAATAATGTAGCGTTCCTTTTATGCAATATCAAGTTTTCATGTGGTAGGAAACTGTTCAACATGGAGTCTATATAGATAGACATAGACCATAACATAAGCCTTTATGAGACGTAGGTCTTAACAATAAAAGAAACTGAATATTTAAAAAATCAATTAATGGCATCGTTTATAAAAAAATATTGGACACAAAATTAAGATATAATGTACAAAAAATACATTTTATTAAGACATGCTAATTACAGACTGTAAAGGCCATCTGTCCATACACGACGTGACGCGCGACGCGTGTGCCATGCACCGTGCATCGTGAATGGCGGGCCTTTGTCCAAGCACTGACAGGAACTAGTGTTAGACGTCGTATCATCAATATGAATGGACGGCTTGTCTAGCGCAAAAACTTAGAGTCATCATGTATTAAATTAAACTATGGCATGCTTAAGAAAGATTGAAAAAAATGTCTTATTTTCTAGTTAACTCCTTATCTTTTTTTACAGCTTTCTTTTTCAGTAAAACATAAAAAATCTTGTGTTTTTTTAGTAGAATATTTTGTCATAAAGTTGAGATTGACATTGTGAGTATATCCAAAGGCGTTATATTTAGTTTACGTTATGTTCTACAGATAGACCTAATTACTCGATATACGACAAAAGTATGTATTATATTTGATATATACGAATATTTATATGCAAAATAAATTAATTTAAAGAGTCCAAATTTTAAAAACAGTCGAAAACTTTTCAATCAACCAAGATGTAAAAAAGATTGAATCACAAAATTATTGATATTAAAATCCTTAATACATTTTTAAAGTACCGTAATTGCATTAGAAGGCTGTACTGATTTTATACATTAAAAAATATATATTTTTATAAAAGAATGTAAAAAATCTCAAATTATTTATTGCCGACTGATACTCGTATAAGCTGTTAATAATATTTTGTTCATATCAAGGTTTGCATCGATCTCATGTTTAATTGCCAGCATTTGAACTGCAAAAGTCACGCGATGTTTATGTAATACTAAGTAAATGAACAATTATAATCAATATTTCTAATAATTATTTCAATATTACAAATAGTTTTATACAAGGAATTCATGGTCTACACGTTTCATAATTATGTCTATACGCTACAGTAATTATGTCTCTCATACTTATAGGTAATAGGAAAAACAATATTAAAACGTATTACTGAAATAGGTACTCAACATTGTAATGTATTATAATTTTACATACTAAATAATGTTTCTGTTATGTTTTACAAAAAAAAATCTATAAAAACATGTGTGTGAAGCCAGCAATTTCTGCTTAATATTAGTAAATAAAATATTCTATAGGAAAAATATTTTTTTAGATCTTTTTGTGATGGCATAATATAGGTACACTTAACACTTCAGCTATATACTCATTAAACAGACAGTAAATTTGATACTTGACAACTGACACTAAAGAATAAAAGGTACAACTTCATAAAGCCACACCTTTGTAAAAGCTTTCTAAATTATAATTTTCTAAGATGTTAATTTACAAATATGATCTCTATACATACTACGCTAGAGAATAATTATCGAAATGTCAGCATAAATATATAGCAGAGTTCTTCGAACCCAAAATAAATAAGTTTCATTAAAGATCGCCATTCACGATCCGCCCACGTTTAACGGTACTGGTTTTATTCATGGAATAAATGATATTGAAGGTATATAATTTCGTCTTACATGGTGTTTATGGTTGATTTTTTAATAGAGTGAATGCGATTGCTTAATGTTGTAATAAAGATTGAATGTAAAATTAGTGGAGTTGAATACGTTATCAATATTGCAAATATATTATGTTTAGCACCCCAAGTTATAAGTACCTATATAATAATCCGATAGCATTGATGATGGATTTATATTTTATTTACTTGACTCTATTAAGAATTACATTCATCAACTTTTACTGTTATTATACTTTACTGCAAACAATAAGAGATACATATATATATTTTTATAATTTTATTAGTAGTTTCTTCCATAATCACATTAAAAAATACAATACAAAATTAAAAGTAAGTAAGTAAACAAAATTAAAATATGTGCAATCTGTTAAGATTTAAAAAGTCAACTCAACAAACTCCTACGTAAGAGGCGTTCGAAAATTTAAAATCCGAATTCATTTGCAATTCAAAATGGACGACAAGGTGACGTAGCAGGAAATCGAGTTTATTCCTATGCTAATAACGAAGTATATACGTCAGTACATTTAATTATTGATTTCATAAAAGTTTGTATTTAATATAAAATAAATATTTTATATAAATACATGATTTTACATGATTGATTATTTATTTTTGATGTAACTACCTATTCAGTATAATTTAAGCTGAAAAAGGAAATAATTTGATAGACATATATTTCTTACTATACGATTATATTTCTTTCTATTTTAGTGCTTTTCCAGAGTTTTTAGTTTTATCACGAAATGTTTTCAAAATTCGGGAACGGAGTTTTAACATCCGGTTCCCTCTATCTACCCTGATGTGTGCGGGATACAGCGTGAAGCTGATTTAATTTTTTTTATTATAATATTTGATACGTATATTTATGTCGACCGTTCCGTCCACAAAATACGTATAATGACTAAGCATATTTCAGTGCATTGTGACATTCTATTATATAAAAAGATTTGATATAAAAACTGTGTTTTTCTCGTATTGTTGACAGTTAATTTTATAAACATCAGAATCATTTATATGAATTATATAATGAAAAATTTTCTATTATAAATTAAAATCTCTATTTAAGATCATGCCAATTACAAAAATAGTATAATAAAACACAAAAGGTTTTGAATTTCAATTTATATATTATCTGTAATTGGTTACAGTCACTATACATAGTATATTGTAAGTGATTAACGTTTAATGTTTGCATTAAGCACATTTGCATATGATACAAGTATTTGCGGCATATTTAAAGGGCTTATTTGCATGTGGGGTGCGCTTTTATCGATACATCGATGGGATACAATTAGAGACAGCCGCTGTCTTTGCAACGTAAAAACATGTCCAGATCTTATCTTGGGTTGCTAAAGTAACAATGAAAAATCGATTTCTCAAAAAGTATTTACACTATTATTATTGAGACAAGTAGAGTTTTCCTTAAGGATTTTTATTGAAATTGAAAATAATTCAGAACCTCGTGGCATGGTGGCATCTTCATTATACAATATAGGACCCGTGAAAATAAAAAAATATACATTTGTTTTAAAATTTTTAAATTAAATTTGTTACAAGAGTTTAATTTTTCATACTTGTCATGTATGCTTAAGTTCACTTTCAGGATATATAATAAAAAATAAATTAAGTAAAATTAAAAATCAAAATCTGAATCGATAAAGGTCGTTTAATTCTTGCGCGTGCGCAGACCGGCCATTGGTTGTCACGATCGCTCCCTATTGGCCGGCGGTCGCGATCACACAGCTGAGAATAGGCGGTACGATACAGAGGCTGTAATTGTCAGTTTACCTGTCCACTGCACAATATGAATATACAGTTTAATATTACTCTTTAACTCTTAAACGTTGACTTGTTGTGTGTTTATTTCGTTTTTAGTTTGAGCCGTTTTTGGAATGATCTGTACAAATTTTTGAACATAGATGTTAGACGATTTAATAAAGTATTGTAATTTGCTTTTGCATTTCATGAAATTATGATCTCCAATGTGATATGACCTTGTTGATTTAGACGTGTTAAAGATTTTACACTAACAATAACACATGGAATTGACACTTCAATATAAAACAAGCATAATTTGAACTTAGACACCATTGTAAAATTTCTTTCATTTTCGGTAGGATTAAGATGGTTTTGTTGACATCATTTTTTTTAAGTTTGAATCACAAGATTTTTTTAAATTTAAACACAATATTTTTTTAAATATATCGCCACGTTATGTATCCACTTAACGTAAGCCAGGGAGGCTTACGTTCAGTTCATCAATAATATAATATACCTACTTAATAATATTAAATCGATGTAGTAGCAATATCAATGACAGCAACACTGGTTGCCTTTTTCAAATATATTTTATATGTACCACAATTATTATAATATAAATGTATTATGATAATTAATACTATAAATACTGTATGAAAAAATATAATAGGGTATTGATGTCAAACTTTTACCTTGCTACTACTGTCTTTCTTTTGATTTTCATTATATCATATTATAAGTGACCCTTATATTATATTGGGTCACTTATAAAAGAAAATGAAACGGTAAAATAAGAAAAAAATAACTTTAAAATACATAAAAATCTAAATGGTAACAAAATAGATGAATTAAAATTTCGTTCACGTGCCCGACATCCGATGCCCTACGTCCATCAAGGAATGCATGAATCAATTGAAGCAATTAAATATTAATAGTATTAACATTATACTATAACAATGTACTGTCCATGTCGAGTACTGACGTGGAGACGGTGACAATGAGACTAGTTGCCTTTTACAAATATATTTTTCATGTAATGTATAGGTAAATATTGATAAAAGGTAAATATTGATAAACACTCCATTTGAAATTAAAATTTTCGAGACATTGCGTGTTGAGTGGCGGAACTCAACGCCGCTTTTTTAACAGAGTGAGGAAACGTAAATAGTGAATTCCCCCAAGACAAAATTCCACCAGGACGACCTTAATATTTTTATTTTGTAAATTGTATACAGTTATTTTAAAAAAAGTTACAATACAAGTACTTGCGTCACACAATACTAAATATTTTACATGTAAAATACTTACAGCTATATTAAAATGAGACCGATCAAGTGCGAGTCAGATCCATTCATCGAGAGTGCCGTGCCAATTTCAAGATAAAAATTGACACACATAAGTTTTTGGTCATATACACTAATTCTGTATATTTTTTTTATCTGTAAATATTAAACAAATGTATATCTAATAGAAATCATTTTTGATTTTGTCTTTTTCTTGTACTGTAAGATCTCACTTTCATAATTGTAGATCTACGGGAAATACGCGAATTTCATACATACAAAATTCTCGTATCATTTGATTACGTTGACCTAGAAGCTTGAATTTTTCTGTGCTTCAACGAACTGTAGAGTATATTTCATATTAATTTTAGCTTGAAACCTCTACACAAGATAAATGGTCTTGAAAGGCGAACAAACGGAAAGACGGACCTTAAAGTGATCCTACAAGGGTCCCGTTTTTTTTCTTTTTGAGTAACGGAACCTTAAAAATAAAACAATTATAACTTAACAATAAAACTCGAGCCAACTCTGGCCAAGTCATAAGAAATACGTTTTAAATACTTTCCCAGTAAATACACTTCGTGAGTTCAAATTCTCAAGCCCTTATTAATTCTGTATTCATGGGTTTTTATCCCCATCCATATAAAGCGTTACTTCTAATGGAAGTCTTGCCTAAACTTCACATTAAGCCAAATAAGAAATACTAGTTTTTATGTCTATTACGAGTAAACTTGTTAACTATTGATAAATAAGGTTTAAACTTACAAATTGTTGCAGGTTAATTACGTCATGGCGCGAATTGTATACATAAATTAAATAAATGTAGTATTCATAGTCTCTACTTCCCATCGGGTCAATTCTTGCTGGAAAGAAACTCTTAGCACTTTGTCATATTCGGATAGAAAAATTATATTTTTTTTGTTCTTCAGCATAACATTTAAATCTAAAGCCATCGAGTTCAGTTATACATAATACTAACTGCCCCATGATCGTATTTTTTGTCATACCTTATTCTTTTTGATATTTTTCTTTTCCGCTTTTTGCATTGATTAAGCGAAATATGTTATAATTTTGCTACTTACAATGTTTATAACATCACTATACTAGGTATGAGCAAATGAATTTAAAAGAAAATTTTTATTTTTTGAAAGGACTGTTTGTAACTGCTCTTGGTTGTGAAACGTGAACAGTTATAACAGGCTGTACCTAGGAGCATAAAATACACAACTTTATTATTATATTATTATTATATTCTTTATTGCACTTTAAAAACACATATAGGTAATACAATTAAAAAAATATTAGTCAGCAATGGTGGGCAAAAATGGGCAAAAATGGGCTTTATTGATTTGATTTGAGATAAATAGTTAAATTTAGATTTTCACCATTGCTACGAGGTCACTTCGAATAAACAACTTGCTTGGACGATTTCATAAAAAAAATCATCGAATAATTTGATCTAGTGGGCTGAATAACTGTAAAATTATTTATATAATAACATCGTAAATATTGTACATTAGATAAAAAAAAACATTTTTTTGTTAATAAACTGTTAAATCGGATTGCTTTACTTTATTTCGTAGGAAACAGAGATGTATTTGATAAATTTTCAAATAAATGTTCCTCTAATTACTCATTTCCTCATATAATAGGCAGTGATTGCTTGTTGATTAATCACACTTAACACGCACGATCGTAAACTACGCCATAACGCCGCGAACGCCATAATAAATCTTTAATTTTCCCTATGACCGATAATTTTCTTAGAAAAGTATGACAGCTGACACTACACAGACACACGTCAATTGCCGCCAAAAACAGCCACAGATACCGAAAGCGTCCGAATAAAGCCGACCGTGTACAAACATGGCCGCACGCATTCCGATTGCATCTAATAACCTCAAAATCGAATGCAAAATGGCGTATTGAAATCACGCCGGTTCGTTTAACATTCCGACATGCCATAACAGAGTACGCATTTTCATTTGGGGCCATTGTCTTGGCAGATATTAGTAATGATTTCAATAAATAAATTAATCGTATGCGTTTGCGAATAGCATCGGTTTGGCACGCGTCGACGGACGGACGGTGAATCGATAAGTTACCGATTGTGAACGACTGATTATTACTGATTTTATTTTGCTTGACTCATGTCGCTCGTACGTGAGCTAGGGCATTAACTTCTATATCATTTTTTTAATATAAAATTATGAAAATATGTGCATAAGTCTATTGGTCAGGTTGTGGAAAAAACCAAAAACCGCACTTCCCAAATGTCGAGTACAAGCTCATAAACGTATAAACAAGCTTGTGAAATCTGTTATCATTTAACAACGAACAGAAATTATAAAACTTCATAACTCATTAATATAAACTAATTCAATGTAAAATACAAAATCAACACCCACTTCAAAATATTTGTTACTATTTTCTTTGTCCTTATATAAAATAAACAAAAAAAAAACTAAACTAAACTAGCTTCAAGCTTTATCTTTAGCGGTAGTCAGAGAGAACGGAGCGCCAAACGCTACGGTCTCTACATACGTCCACTGTCATCAACCTCTTCATACATGCCCTCCGGAGGGTCCTGATGCTTTTTACGTGACCTTCCTCCAAATAATCCCTCTGGATTTGAGGCCGGTCATGGCACAGGGGCACAAGCGTAGGACTGTACTCGTGTAAGTCGATAGATTGTGGGTTCGAGTACCACTCAAGGAAATTAAATATTTAATATTTTCATTTCTTTGTTCAGGTAATGAGACAACGCGGCGTTAAGTTCCAACACTTAACACGCAATGCCTGTAGCATTCAACGGAAAGTGGGGAATGGAAGTGTCTTACTAAGGTCCTCTTGTACCAGGTCCTCAGTTTCCCTTTGTTATGTGGGAAGCGTGAGGTCACAGTAAATTGCGATTACCGGAAGTTATTCCATTTCATCGATCTATTTTGTAACTATGTGTGTAATAAAATTTAAGAAACTGTTGAAATTTCAACAATTTATAATTTTTTTATCATTATGAATACACGGCAATTACACAAAGATGACAACGTATATAATACTGGTACTGGTACTATGATGGTAGAACCCATAAAGTTTGGTCTCAATAGATTCATCTGACCAATTCTATCCATTTCGCCTGGTGACAAGAGGTAATGTGGCCCTAGGCGTGTTTTTTTTATCAGCTTCACGCAGTATCCCGCACACAGCAGGGTGGGCAGAGGGAACCTAGTGTTAAATTTTATTTTTATACCAATAATTTATAAGGAAGTTAAGTGTATATAGGTAACATTGCCTTTTATATCTGTAATATAAAAGGCAATGATTGATGACAAATTATATCTGTAATATAAGCGGAGACACATGCCATATCTAGTTCCACCAATATCTTTTTATTCTCCACTTGCAATTGACTTATACATAATTGTGATGTTTTGTTTATATGCAAATAACTAAATGTGCAACGTCTGAATCTATTTACTGAGCCTTAGCATGTATCAAATGGAAGGACGGAATCAGCAATTGTTTACATTCAAATATGCAACTGAATTTAAAAAAAAAACGTTTGAATTGAGTATTTAGGTATGTAACCACTACTACTATAGTTTGTTTTTTTATTTTCGCAAAAAAAATGTTAATTATTATTGGACCATTATTGGATTGGTATGTCAAAAACATTTGGAAATTTCATAAAAAATAATAAAAATTTTCTCGGTTTAGTCAAGAACGGTGAATTGCTTAAAATGTAGCATTAAAAAATTATATGTACATCCTAGATTTTAACTGCGGTTTCACCCTTCGCCTATGCGATCATATTGAAATAAATAAGATATTTCAGAATATATAATATAATATGATACATTCTTAGTATCCGAGGTAACTCTATCCATAGGCACAGTGGTCTACATCGATTAAGATATTTTTAAACTTTACGCTGTATCCCGCACATAACAGGGTAGGCAGAGGAAACTTGGAAACCTAGTGTTAATTGCGTGTTGAGTGGCGAAACATCACGTTAATCGTTTCTATGTACAAGTACCTATACCACAGATAAAAGTTAGTTCCATGTATAATATAGCCTTTTTTACCCTGAATCCTGCACTTGTCAGGGTAGGCAGCGAGAAATCTGGGAACGCAGTGTTCCATTTTCATTCAGAAACCTCCGTTCCTCATTTCCGCAGAATAATGGAGACATTGCGTGTCTAGTGACAGAATTCAACGCACTTTGCGGCGTCACCAGAGCGAGGAAATGAAAATATTAAATATTTCATTCCCAAGAGTGGGAATCGAACTCAAAACCGGTGCGTTTACAGCTGCACCCCGCTGCGCCACGACAGCGTCAAATATATTCTTGCAAATTCCTAATATACCAACATACATTCATAATGTCATGTCACAAACTTTACATTACTACAGTCGCACTATAAAGTGACGTTGACGTAAAGTAGGATTTAATAGTTTTGACCCACTTGCACATTATAAATTGTTATTGCTCGCTCCGACTTGGCTGTCTAATATATTGTTTATGTCTCTTCAAATTACTACCTGATGCATTTGAATTCGTTGTCGTTATTACTTCTGTACAACCTACTGGAATATACATATTTCCTTTTATTTATTTATAATAATATATTAAAAGCTTCATGCTGTATCCTATATTTCTCATATAGCAGAGTAGACAGACAGAATCAAAAATCAGAAAAATCCCCTAATGGTGTTAAGACACCATTAAGGGATTTTTTGTGGTGTTTACTAAGGTAAACGATATTTATTATAAAGTAAAATATTTTTTTTCTACTTTAAGTTCACGCTATATACCGCACATCGTAGGGTAGGTAGAGGGAACCTGGATATGTAGTGTTAAGATACTCTGTTCCTGTTAAGATACTTTCGTGTTTTTAAAAAAAAATAAATAAATAAATCAGCTTCACGCTGTATCCCGCACACAGCAGGGTAGGCAGAGGGAACGTGTTTTTTAATAAGCAAATATAAAAAAAAATTAAGAAGTGATTAACTTTTTTAAAAATATATTTTCCTACGCGATGTCCATTTTATTAGTATTCCATATATTATTAAATGTTTACATTATAATAATAATTATTTTTTATAATATAGTTATAAGCTGACAAAATACCACATACCTAGTTCTTAAATAATACTACTTCTTTTGCTGAGTGACTAACGGACTACGAACAGCGGAAACATCGCTGTGTTAAAAAAAATCATTTGGCATGTAGAGTCCTTAGAGAGTAAATAATAATAAAAATGCTTAGTTCATCAAATAAATGTTACATATACACTTTGATATAGATGACATTTTTATATGGAAAAAAAATAGTAAGTTAGTAGAGTGGTAGCAGTACTAATGCAAGCTGTGACACAGCCGCCAGCATCTTTGTATAGTGAGCGCATTAGGGGAGCATTAAAAGGAGCCTCCTCCTTTTAATTTCCCGGAATTCGAACAAAAATGAAAGAAATAAGGATTTTACGTCACGTACTCCACGCAAAAGACGTTGCTGGCTATAGCTAGTACAAGCATAAACTTTCAGCAAATCAAGCTTTTTTAGCAATTTAATAATTTACAAAAATAATAAACTAGTTTGATTTATCTAACGAGATCTATAAATCTAGTTATCACGCGATGCATCGAGTATTGTAGTATCGATTAATTCGCAATAACAATTTGTCGTCGGCGATATCTATAGATTCGCCTACTTCCAGCAATAATGTATGCGACGCTCGAACCTTCGTAGCGGCGCAGCGTAGGCGACGTAGTTGGGACAGTTCATCGTGATATTTGAAAAAATAAATAAATTATAGGTCTATTTTGTTGAAAATATTTATATATTTTTTTTTATATTTTCCCCATGTGGTATTGATAAGTAAAAAGTTAAAATTAAGCAAATAATATCGATAAATTATAATATAATAATAAACTTTTTGCGCGATATTAGGAAGAATAACGATATATTATTTGGTTTTTGGGGTCTACATTATTTTTTTAATTTACCTCACAGAGTATGGTAGATATAATAAAAGTAAATACAGATTACAAAATCATTTGTTATGTTTAATTCAATTAGTTATTATACTTATAAAGTTCCTTGTTTATATTGACTATAGAACATTTTCTACTGAATACTAAATCCAAATGATTTTAAAAGCATGTTTATTATAAGACATTAAAGAATGCTTATTCGTAGAAAATACAATAAATTTTATATAGACATGTATATTTATTTATTATTTAAAATAAAAACATCACGTGCCAACTGACCGTATTTTGTTGAATAATGGTTATTTTATTTAAATTTGATTGTAGAGTCAATCATTTTTGGTGGGTATTCAAATTTATTTAACACATTACTACTCTATCACGAATTGGGCAAACAATGGTCAACGTTACTAATACAATGTTATTATATAAATATATTTACTGTGAGTTAGTCATCAACTGTCGCTAAAACTTCTATGATGTCAAACTTGTTACAAGCATAAGTTTTACTTTTCATAAGTAATAGTTGTTGTAGTGTAGGATCGATTTTAATTTAGGGGTATGTTAACACTATTAATTATTTTCATTATTTTAAGTTATCACTGGTTTCAAGTTCTTTTGATTTTCAAGACCCACAGATATATTTTACAATAAAAAGAAATTGTCCAGTTTAAAATGTTTGATATTATTGTTACGATTCTAGAAAATTGGGCTATGTTCTAGATATAAAAAAAATATATAATAAAATTTGCGGCGTTGAGTTCTGCCACTCAACACGCGATGCCTCCAGAATTCGGCAGAAAGTGGGGAACGGAGTGTTAACACTAGGTTCCTTCTGTCTACCCTGCTGTGTGCGGGATACAGCGTGAAGCTGATTTGATTTAATTTAATTTTTAATATAATAAAATTATAATATTATCAAATACATCCGAGTGGAGTAGACATCGTAATCAAAACTTATGGCAACGTGAAGTATGGATATATAGTAAGCCCGAGCAGTCGTGACCCTATTGCGTGTGTGACTCATGGCGCGTGCGCAACTTTAAAATTTAAAATTTTCAATTTCATACCGATTGCCATCGTTGGAATGTACGTGATGTTAACTTAATATTTGACAGTTGCTATCATGGTGTTAATTACAACATAATTTCTTTTAGAAATTATGTTGTAAGAAACTCAATAGTAAACAAGGATTTAAACATAAAAAAAATTGTAAATTTATATAATATTTAATTTATTTCTAAAATCCTTAATAACTAAAATCTCTTCACTTTACGTTTCATTAGACAGACGTTAGTCAGACATCGAGTGATGAGTGTCAAACAAAACTAGGAAAACACAAATGCCTTGTGTTTTTATTATTTTATTTTATATTCTTTAAATAGAATTTGAACTCGCAACCATCTCCACCATCTAGCATCTCAACTGCGTCGCAACGGGCTCATAAATGACAATTTCATAACAAACTTTCTTCAATTTAATAACAAAACTGACTGTGATCACGTGGCTGTGGGTTCGATCATCACGGAATACTTAATAAATTTTGCGAAAAGTGGAGAACGGAGTGTTTTCACACTAAATTTTATCTGCCCACTATGCTATGCGTAAAGAAGCGTGACGTCGTTTTTTTTTATAATAAGCCTAAGCAACAATATAATTCGTACTAACATAAAACACTTTCACCAAAACAAATACTTCCCATATCGCTTACTTCCTACATACTCATACATATCTGCTCGATAAATCGAATGAAGTTTCTAAAACATGAATCCGTACCATATAATTTCCATAGTCAGCGCTAGTTGTGCTAACGAGTCAATTATACAGCGTGGGTATTTATTTAGTAATTGTAGCTAATTGCCGTCTGTCTGTCTCGTGTATTGCAATGTGAGAAGTATGGTGAAATTATATGTGATATGTTTAATTAAAAAACTCCCTTTGACATAAGCTTAGATATAGAGATTATATTTATCATATTTTTTTTCCCCGCTAGGGATAAAACGTGAAGCTAAGTTAAGATTTTATTTTCTAAGTTTACTTTCAATATTAATATGTATATTCATAATACCGAAGAAGAAATGTTCTAGTGTGAGAGAGATACGAAGAACCACTAGGATAGTAAGAATAATATATCTATCAAATAAATATCTATATAAAACTAAGCATTTTAAAATCATCAAGTACGATGAGTGATTTAATTCAGGGAATTATTGTATAAGAAGACTAACTTTAATAATATGGTAATTTTTAACCAAGAGTACATACAGAAACCAAAGAGAGCTGCTAAAGAGCAAGAGATTCTAACACAGTATATTAATTATGGTTTTAATAGCACTAGACACACACAAGGCTACCAGATCAATTTGCGCAGATGATTTTCCTCTGGGACGCCTCCCATGTGGATATGACCCTCATTTCAGATTTTCTTATATAGTCATACAAACTTATTTACAATCAATCAATCGATTCTAAACTTTACTTATCGATACATAAGGATGTACTAAACGATAACGCAAAACTTGCGGCTGTTATCTGATGTGACAACAGAATTAATAGTATTATTATAGTCTACTCGAGTAGAATATTGAGGAGGCCGTCGGTGGCTTTTTGTAACTTCTAAGAACGGTTTCGTGCTATTCTATATGGATTTCGGCGTTCAACGTTCGTAGAATTTGCTTTACCTGCCTAGGTTTTGATACTATTACTCGAAAATGCTATTTGTCGATCAGAGCGCGTTCCAGGCTCTTTTTGATTTGACTTAGGAATTCGTACTAGTTGACACGTCTACGTGCATGGTTTGGTCGCTCGCTTATAGTTTTTTGTGAATATAATACCTATATATATATACGTATTTACGTTCCTTATTGTTATATAAATCTATTATTTTATTATTCCTTTGTATAAAACATTAATTTAAAGTTAATGGAAACCAATATTTTTTCTATTTTTAATAAATACAAATAAATAAAGATAATGTCAAAAATGAAATATAAGTATAAAGCAGAGTCTCGTTTAATTTAGATGAAATGATCGATACAGTTTAAGCTCAAAATATTTGATAAAAAAATATGATTTATGTGTTTTATTATACACATATCAAGATTATTTCCATAAGTTGACGGCCGCCATATTGGGTGTAGAGTAAAAAGTTGTCTTTGGCCAAAAACGGTCACAGATAAGCCAAAGCTGGTGGAAATGTCTAAGATATGCTACTATGTGTTTTAATTATCCAACTTTGCCATTTTGTATTTAAGTAAAGGGAATTTGGGTTAAAATATATATATAAGTTTAAATATATACAATGTTGAGGCCAGTTGTGGCGCAGGGGTTGTAAACGCGACAGGTGGGTTCGATTCCCCCTTGAGGAATTGAAATACCGAATATGTTCTCATCCTCGCTCTGGAAACTAGGTAAAAGAGCGGCGTTGGGTTACGATACCCAACATGCAATGTGTCCCGAAAAGGCTTTCACCAGTGTTTTTTGCACAGAACACGTAAAACAATAATTATATTTAAATATTAACACAAAATTTTCTTGGCAATCATTTTCATAGTCATGACTATTAAGAATAAAATATTGATCAGACTATATTTAGACAATATCGTTGGTTTCTGCTATTTAATACGAAATATTTGTAATAAGTTACTTGACTCATATCTCAATACTTCATATATTAAATGATAAATTTTTATACGATCCGATTTAAGCAAATAAATTATATTGATTTTAGCATCTTAAAAACAAAAGATTCATGTAAGATTTAAAAGTGTGTTTTAAGTTTTTAATCGAATTGTCAAAATCGTTTTTGATGATATGACGTTATTAGTATAAAATTTATACTGGCTTATTGAGGCAAAAAAACTATTGAGGCACTTTATCCCACATAGCAAAGTAGGAAGATAGATCAGTGTCATGACTCTGTTCCTCTCTTTCTGCACGCATTCGAGAAATTGAAGGAATAAAAATAATTAATTCCCCCGAGCAGTGATCGAACCCACAACCATCGTGTTATAAGTCGTGTTTTGTACCATAAATAATCAATATTAAAACAAAATATGGACCAAGCGTAATAATAACTTAATTATGTTATGAATGTTAATTTCCTACATATCCACAGCTAATAAATAAAGCAATTAACACATTACATTTTATTTATATAATCTTATAATGGCCGTGATTTATGATAGAAATTCTTTATTAGATTAAATTACTTTGAAATATTTTTTTTGTTTAATAATTTTATAGTAATACTTGAATGTAGAATAATTATTACTGTTGTGATAAAACATTATTAATAATGATACGTTAACTGGTTTTAAAAACAGAATCAAGGTGTATGTGAGGCCAGTCGTGGCGCAGGAGCACAAAGTGTGACTGTAAATCGACTGGTTGTGGGTTCGATCCCCACTCGAGGGGATGAAATATTTACTTAAATTTATATTTCCATTTCTTCGCTCTGGTATCAAGGCAAAGCGCGTTGAGTTGACTTTGGTTCTGCCACTCAACACGCAATGCCTCCAGAATTCGGCTGAAAGTCGGGAACGGAGCGTCTTAACACTAGGTTCCCTCTGCCTACCCTGCTGTGTGCGGGATACAGCGTGAAGTTGATAAAAAAAATCAAGGTGTAACAAGTAATGTTATCCTATTAATTTAATTATATTTCATACTTAGTAGAGTTCCGCCACTAGAAATGTTTCCCGAATTCGGCGGAAAATAGGAGACGGACTGTTTTAACAGTATTTCTCATAAATTGACAAATGAAGAAATGTTAGTCGATGAAAAGTTTTTCTAATAAAGGAAGTTAAACCGACAGGTGAATTAAACTCTGATAACAGGCAGGTGGACGTTGAAGGAAAAAATATTTTAGTCCAATTTACGATTTCCAGCAGTAGGTATGTTTCAAAATAAATAGAAATTACAATTGGAAATGAGTGCGTATTCAGTTCCTAACTTGTTTACGATAAAGAAAATAAGTAAATAAGTTAGTGATGTATTAAATTTATTTTTATTTGTACGCTTTAGTAGACCAAGCAAAGCGTCGAATTCCGCCACCCTAGAGAATTGGGCGGTAAGTCGGCAACAGAGCGTCTTGACACTAAGATTGCATCTACCTAACCGCCATAAAAAGCTTAAAACTGCAACTATTGTTATTAGACTACTTACTGTTCAAGAAATTTATTATATTCTCTCTTAATCTATATAAATACTTTATTGGTTTAAAATCAGTTTCACTCTGTATCCCGCACACAGCGTGTAGAGGGAACCTAGTGTTGAGATACTCCGTTCCTCACTTTCCGCCGAATTTTGGAGACATTGCATGTTGAGTGGCGGAACTCTGCCTCTCAACATGAGCATGATATTTGCCTCGACACCAGAGCGAAGAAATAGAAATATAAATTTAAATAAATATTTCATTTCCTCGAGTGGGCATCGAACCCACAACCGTCGCGTTACAGTTCCACCCTAGTGCCACTGGGTCACAACGGCCACATTTGTTCAAAACGAATGAAAAACTAAAATAAACATTACATTTGATTTCCGCATACAATTTTAATATAGCGCGAGCGTAAGCGTTTAATTAAACGCACTCAGTATGGGGCGCGCGGTCACGGTGGCAATCGTCCCCACCTTACAAGGATTGCAATTTAACCAATTAATGAGAAGGGTACACACCAAGGCCGTTACGTGTATCGCCTTGGTGAATAATGACATCTGGAATATATGATTCGCTCAAACAGATATATTGGTTAATAAAAACAGAAAAGCTTCATGCTCTATCCTGCACGCAGTATGGTAGGTAGAGGGAGTCTTGTGTTAAAGCTCTCCATTCTCCATTTTCCTCTGAATTCATAGGGCTATATTAAATATTTCATTTCCTCCAGTGAGGATCGAACCCGTAGCCTGTCGTGTTTACAGTAAAACACTTGTGCCCCTGCGCCACGACTGGCCTCGTGGTCGATGGTTGTAAAAGCTAAATTATTATGCAATTAATATTTTTCTTTCACTTGGGCATCGTTCACATTATTTAAGCTGAGATAAAGGAATTATAGAGTTAGGGCTCTAGATCTCTACTTTTCATTTATTTTTCTTTGTATATTTTTATTATAAAGTTGGTGTAATAAAGTATTAAATAAATAATAATAAATAAATGACGGTGCTCCATTAGTGAAGCAATTGTGACGCAGTGGAACGGCAGTTTATATAAACGATAAGATGGTCCATAATTAACAAAACAGCATTAACTTTCGGTTGAGAGAAAAGTGAAAACAAGATTTACCTGAAAGTAGGTTTTCAGTGATTATTCTATTATATAGATAAAACTGTGAAAGGAAAAAAAGCAATTTGATTGTAATTCGAGTTTCAAAACCAGCTTTTTATCCCTAGCGGGATACCCAGAGTGAGAGGAGGTCCAAACGGTTTTTACTATCTCTATACTTTATAAATACCTTTATATAAATATTTTATCAGATATAACGGAGATTTGCTTCATCATTCAAAATAAACAAAATTATTAATAAATATTAGTATATAAAGATTGCATGATTTAAAATAATCTCAAATAAACATCACCTTTACAGAGACACGTTACAATTAACCGAATGATTGATAAGGTAATCCAAGGACGACGCGTCATATAATGAGTAGACTTTGCACACAAATAAAAATTTTTACATTATAATATTATATATTTTAATTTAATAGGAAAATTTGTTTTTACGTCGTATTTTTGACATGTGGGTAGAGAGAACCTAGTGTCAAGATATTTCGTGTTACACTCTCCACAGGAATTTGTGACATTGCGCGTGGAATGGCAAAACTTAATAGTGAATATAAAATGATAGATACTTTATTTTAATACTACACCTACATTATTAAATGTTAAAGCAGAATAATATAAAATTTAGCTTTTTATGATAGTTAATAAAAAGTTTACACCGGATATTTAAAATGTAGAGCTGTCTTTCATATAAATTGAGAAGCATACATATTTGTAAGTATATAGTGATTTTCTTCAGAGAAATTTAAAAGTAAAAAGACTAATGTTATTTTACAGAAGAACTTTAAGTAAAATTATTGTATTAATTTCGATTTTTGTGGGGAACAAAAATATTTTAATGGGTACGGAGTATTTTCACTAGGCTCCCAACTTTCCTCCGCCTACCGTGCTATGTGCGGGATACAACGTAAAGCTAAATTTGATAAAATAATGAAAATGACATTTATTTTATCAATATTTCTAATTATACCATTACTAAATTTTATTTATTAAAGTTCTGTTTTTACATTATTTCCTCAATTACAAGTATAGACTGTAAATGTGGCATGAATTAATACATTTCTGACTAATTAACGATGGGGAACCCCTCATCTTGTTTATGTTTATTTGCAGGAGACTGATGAGTCTAGAGTACAAATAATATATTTTATTTAGGTTTTATATACCTATAAAATACTCTTTGTTATGTTCTTGCAACTTGCAATATTATTGGTATGACTATAATAAATTATCTCACATCACGTCATATCATGTCTTTTGTTTTTAAAGGTAAATGTATGACAGTCATGTAGAAGATTTTTTTCTTTTCTTGGCTTGGTGGGTATGGAAAAGAGTGTCCTGTCCCTGAGACATTGCTGTCTGAAATGATGTAGGCAGCAAGGGCGTCCCCTGCGGGACTCGTACTAGGCTTGCGACCGTCGAACGGGCTGAATGTAAAATAAGAGCACTCATCAGAGAACACACATACGAAACTACCTGTAGTTATTAGAAAAGAAAGTTGAAATTTTGCATGTAAGTACGTAAGGGGGTGTAGGGGAATACTAACAGAGGCCAAAATTCCTACGGGAAGGAAAACGAAGAGGACCATTCCCTTTTACGTTTCAAAATGCTCGCAGACAAAATAATGACCAATGACTAGTTTCTTAAATTATTTTTTTAAAGAACTATATATAATTTTGCATTTACAGAAATGAGCTGAAAGTATTTTTACGTACGTAGCAATTTATTTTATTCGTTTGAGGTCATCTATCCACTTGGGCATTTGCGGTTTATTTATACTGTATTCCTTGAAACGGTCCTGTTTTATTATTTATTACAACCTTTATTATTATTTCTATGGTTTATTGTTATTTTATTGCTAATTTTACGAGTATTGCACAGACTTAAAGGCGTTCCGTACATTGTAATTATCATTATTTATAAATACTGTTTATAAAATTGTATATGTGACAATTTAACAGTTCTACTTAAGTACTTGTTTAAAAACTAGATATTTACTTGTTTTAAAACGGTCAATAGCAAACACCTAATTTAAAATAGTATTTTTTAAATTTTCACCAAAGCTTAATTATAAAAAAAAATCTTTCAACATTTAATCACACTGACACACTTTTCATTGATAAATGATTAAAATTACTTTTTGGAGATAGTGTGAAATATAAATTCAATGAGAACTCTCGTGTTCCGCCGTGGAGTCGCCAAGGCGAAGTCGCGGTAGTACAGCGTCTACTATAGTGGTATTGTGCATGCGACGATTGTGAGTTCGACACCCATTCAAGGCAATGAATTATTTTCATTTGTTCACTCTGGTAAGAAGACTAAACGCGGCGTTGAGCTCCTAAATAGTAAAAATAAAAACAAAACAACTTCACGCTGCGTACCGCACACTGCAGGGTAGGCAGAGGGAACCTAGTGTTAAGAGACCCGTTCGCCACTTTCCACCGAATTCTGCAGGTATTGCGTATTGAGTGGCAGAAATTTACCCCACGTTTTGTCTCAACACCAGAGCGAAGAAATTAAAATATAAATAAATATTTAATTTGCTCAGGTGGGGATCGAACCCACGACCAATCGTGTTTACAGCCACACACTTGTACCCTAGCGTCACGACTGGCCTCTGGCGACTGGTAATAAATAGTAAATTATTTTATTTTAACTTTAATCATAATAAATATTCTTGGACTGGATTTCTATAAATATAATTGGACATTATTCACAAGTGCATTTTCATAGTGTTAATATCGTATCGTATGTTATATACATATGTTAGTACAAAACTGGGAAATCCGAAACCGACAGATCACGTACGGCTGTTTGTGACCCTTGCTTGGTGTTTTTTGTAATTACTATGGTATAATAATCTGTGGTTTGACTTAGCTGTCACTTGTGCAACAATAGTTTATATAATATATATGGTTTTTTGTTTAAAGATATAATAAGAACTAAAAATAATAATAATATATAAATTGTTTTACAAAAACACATACATATCGAAATAATAATTTAATGTAAAAAGGCTTCTTAAATTAAATTTTACAGCAACAGCGACTCTACACAGCATCTACCAGCGAAAAGGTACCAGATTAAATAAACATAAATATAAAAAATATAAATGATCTATCAATCAGGAATCAAATTTACTGACATTTAGGTTTGACGCGACCCATCGAAATAGATCCTATTCTTTTAGAATGCGATATTATAATTTATAAGTACAAAAAAAAATACAAAAGAATAATTTAAAAAAAAAGTAAACCACATTCAGCAACCATTTATTACATAACTAGGTATGTATGTCGCCGATAAGGCAAAGGATCCAGACACGTCAGCCACTGGTTATTCCATATTTTGGTTGATAACTTACATATATTACTCATATGATGAATAATAGACTTACGGATTACCATTATAAATTATAAACTGAAAAACTACGAACCAATCGATATTAGTCCTTAAGAATATTAGAGTAAGGCTCTGGAGTAGACTTACTAAAAAGTATTAAATTATTTGTAATATGTCTATAGGAGAACGCAATACGATATTATGTAATGGTGTAACTTTAATCGTTTCAAACGTTGATATTATGGGAATTATGTTTGAATATCCGATATGGGCCAGCTCCTATACAGAAATTGAAATATGTCTTGAAATATTTTTAAACATTTTTAAAGTGTTATTCCACACTTAGGAAAGAAAATTACTTATTAAGAAAACGTATAAAATTTGAAACGTAGCGGGATTTGAACCCTTCAAGCGCTTTTGAAAGCCGTCCGAGCGTTCTGACCACTAAGCCATACGTTCTCATCGAGCTACGTCGAAATTCTTATACGCTTGTTACAACTTATTTATGTTGTCTCTTGTCAAATGATAATTCTAAGTAATTATCTTTAGGTAGCTGAAGTTTGTAAAAATCTCCCTACAGAGATACTAACAACATAAAAATAGTTGATCAGAGCGCTTGGACGATTTCCATAGGCGCCTCTATGGTTTTAATAACCGCTACGTTTAGCACGCACGCTGTATCCCACATACAACAGGGTAGGCAGAGGGAATCTAGTGTTAAGACACTGTTCCCCACTGTCCGGAGAATTTTTCGAAGCATGGCGGCTTGTGTGACGGAAGAAGACAAAAAGGTCAATATATTATTATATAAAATTTAAAGCGTAAATTAACACAAATACGAATTTTAGGCTTTATTGGTCCACTTAGAAACATTGTAAAACAACAGTCGGCAAGTCCTAAAAAGTACTTAACTTTTTATATTTTTTTATTTCATTAGTAGCGATAGGATCAGCCACCCACGCGGTGCTCCATAATGACTTGCCATATCTACCTATGGACTGTCGAAGCCAAAAGTTACCGCAACGTGAACTAATAGCACTGTGACAAATGATTGGGCACATCTGATTAATAGTTATAATAGGATGTTATAATCTTTGGTTGGTTTCTGGATGCTGGATGCTGTGTTACCTTGCCTCATATTAAATAGAGTGTCGCGTTCAGTATTATTTAATATATTTTTTTTATGATTGAAACAGTAAAATGTATCGAGATAAGTTGCTATCGTTATGTGGTTAATACGTTTATACTGTATCTCATACAGAAAAGTGATTATTATTAACAAAAAAATGCCAATCGTTGTGCAGGCGCACAAGCGTGTCTGTAAAGGCGATAGGTTGTGAGTTGGATTTCCACTAGAGGAAATATATTTAATCTCATTATATCCTCGCTCTGGTAAAGGAAAAACGCGGCGTAGGGTTTCGCCACTCATCAAGATGTTCTTAATATTAGATTCCCAGCTACTTTCTGTCTATCCTTATATGTGCGCGATACAGCGTGAAGCTACAAAAATTACATTGTGTTCTGCCACATTACCAATGACTTTTAAGTAAAGATTATATATAAATATTTGCATGTCAATAAGGTTTCTCAGCCTCTTCTGACGAATAAAGTAAATGAATGATCAAAAAAAATATTTGAAACAATTTTATAATTTGTAACTCTATCAATTATAAGGCCAGTCGTGGTGCAGATTCACAAAATCTTTCTCTCGTTTCTCTATCTTTTCTGTAAATCTTTTTTTATTTCATGTTAATTATTGTTTATTTTATATATTTCAAACACTTGTGTACACGAATGTGCGACTTACATTACAGTCGTTGCGTAGTGAGTTGAGTTCATGTCTCGGAGAAAGTTGTAAAGGTCGCGGTAATTATAAATTATAACAATACGTATGGAGAATATAATATTAGATATAATACGAGTATACTCGGTCCATTTTGTGCTTGTGAAGAAATTTTATATTTAAAGTTTTCTGTATTTACTTATTGGTCTTTTAGTATTAGTTCAAATGTAGATACTGCTTCACGCTGTATCGCGCATACAGCAGGGTAGGCAGAGGGAACTTAGTGTTAAGACACTCCGTTTCCCACTTTCCGCGGAGTTCTGGAGCCATTGCGTATTGAGTGGCGGAATTAAACGCCTCGCTTTGCCTCTACACCAGAGCGAAGAAATGAAAATATAAATATTAATAAATATTTCATATCCTCGAGTGAGGATTGAACGACTGGCCGTAGATACTGCCTTCGTTGAAATATTTAAATCACTTATATTTCATGAAAAATATTAATATTTTAATATACACTTATGCCTACGCTGTTGTAAGAAAAAAACGTAAAACTTTGTGAAAAATTGAACTAAAAATAAATTTAAAACCTGTATTTAAAAAATATACATCTTAAAAATATACATCTTATCTTCTTCGTTCGGGATTCAAACCATTATCAGTCATCACGAAAAGCAATGTTGAACTATAAGGCCAAGAAACTGTAACTTCCGTAACTAAGCCGTAGATGTATTATATATACATTTAAAACAGGATTTTTTAAACATAAGTAAATAAAATAATTCAACTTCACGCTGTATCCCGCATACAGCAGAATAGGCAGAGGGAACCTAGTGTTAAGACACTCCGTTCCCCACTTTCTGCCGAATTCTGGAGGCATTGTGTGTTGAGTGGCAGAACTCAACGCCGCGCTTTGCCTCAACACCAGAGCGAAGAAATGGAAATATAAATTTAGGTAAATAAATATAAGTATTTAATATATTATAAAAAAAATCATTAATTGTAGAGTAGTATGTTATACTTATAGAGTTATGTACTTGTGCCTTGCACTTTGAATTTTTTTTAGCTTCACGTTTCACCATAGCGCGTAACCAGAGAAAAAAGAATCGCTAAAATGCATTATTTTAAGCATGGCATTTGAAGCTTCTATGTAAANGGCCGCCGCGATGTTGGCTATATATGACTGCACAGATTACACTTGAGGCTTTTTCTTTCTTTTGGTAAGTTTTATCCATTTTGATTATTCGATAAAGCCAAGTTTGTAATTAAATTGTATGATGATTAAATCTTATATATTTATTTTGTTACAAACGCCGACATTTAACTTATTTTAAATTACAGGTATGAAAATCAAATAAAATCAAATCAGCTTCACGCTGTATCCCACACACAGTAGGATTGGCAGAGGGAACCTAGTATTAAGATACTCTGCACCACGACTGGATAAATGTAATACATATATTATTCATTTTGTTATTTATATCCCAAAACTAATTAAGAAACCCAAATCTCGAGGCGGTTTTATATTCAATAACGAAAGTTTGACGCATGAAAGTGGTCCAAGGTCGACGGATATGACAAAATCTTACCTCGGCATATCGTGACTCTTCTGCCATTGGGTGTGACACCGGCCAGAGGTGGTCCTTGACTAGAAAATAAATAAAATATCCAAATAAGAATGTTGATAATTGATATTAATTTAAAGATAACATTTTTAAAATATTTATTATTTCTTGTTGTTGGTCTTAAATATGAAGCATGGATTTAGATATATTTTATTCTCAGCTTCACACTGTATCCCTCATATAACAGGTTGGGCAGGGGAAACCTAGTGTTAAAACACTCCGTTATGCACTTTCCGCCGAATTCGAGGCTCAACGGTGAGCTTTTCCCTTAGTACCAGAGCGAAGGAATAGAAATATTTATAAATAGTAGTTCATTCCTCCAAGTGGGAATCGAACACATAACCGTCGGGTTAGTCACGCACTTGCGTCTATGCGGTTTCGAGATTGAAGATATAATATAATAAAAAAGTCCTTTTTTACATTTTTTTAAAGTGTTATTCCACACTTAGGATTTTTTTTCTAAATAAGTAAAAAGTTCTTTGTTTACTGTTGTTAAAATTATTAATTTCTTTGTAAAGCATACTCTCTTTTTTCTAAGATTCTGTTCTTTAAGCTGTTCCAAAATTAAATTCAGCTAAAAATCAGATTTTGATTTTTAATCTTGGTATAAGTTACTAGAATATGAGGTCAGCCGTAGCGCAAAGGCACAAAGTGTGACTGAAATATCGACTGGTTGTGGGTTGGATCCCTCGAGGAAATGGAATATTTATTAACATTTATGTTTTCATTTTTTCGCTCTGGTTTCAAGTAAAGCGCGGCGTTGAGTTCCGCCACTCAACACGAACTCGGCGGAAAGTATGAAACGGAGCGTCTTAACACTAGGTACCCTCTGCCTACCTTGCTGTATGTGCGATACAGCGTGAAGCTGATTTAATTTGATTTTCCGAATATTTTGATATATCTAATTGGACTGGAAGAAAGCATTAAAAGTATTAAATTAAATAAAAAAATTAAACAATCCCAGAGTGGGATTTGAACTCATTATCTTAACGGCCTAATCGTTGAACGTCCTTAATTCGTCATAATGGTCGACTGATCATAGATTATCTATAAGCATTCGTTATAGGTAAACGTATTATAGTGTACTAATACATATTGGTCGTGCATTATCTCACCATCTAGAATATTTACAAAACACACGTCGTAAGTAAACAATAATTATATGTTTGTAAGGTAATTTATGTTTAGTGAAGTTTGTGTTGTTATTATAGTATTATACCCTTATATGATTTTTGATGTCCGATTATAAGCACGACAGGCTATGGGTTCGATACCCACTCGAGAAAATGACATATTTATTATAATATTTTCATTCCCTCACTCTAGTAACGAGGCAAAGGCAAGAGTCCAGAATTCGTTGGAAAATGGAGAACGGAAGTGTCTTTATGGGAACAGAATATCTTAATACTAGGATCCCAGGTTCCCTCTGCCTACCCCGCTATGTGCGGAATACAACGTGAAAAAAAAAGATCAACTCATGAAATGAACTATCTACTACTCTAAAAAATATGATTGCCTTTTCTTTTTTCTATACAGTGTGTGATATCCTCATGATGCAGATCGGTTTCTTCTAACTATGAAGACGTTACTATGTAATAATTCTACTCGAAGAATGTATATAACAATTTGGTTGGTGAAATCTGATCTGAATATTATTTATATTTCTTATTATTTATATTTCTTATTATTTATATTTCTTTCAAATAGACTCGCCACCCGGCCCGTTCTAGTAACCTTGAAAACCTTGAAAAGTTACGGTGATATCAAAAGACTACTACTACTAGTAGACACTCTGTTATCTTGCAAATATGTATTGTTCTTAACATAAAAAAATATTTCTTCGATTTTATATTGGTCAGTCAACTAAGTTTTATACATTGAAATACTAAAAAGCGGGGCATATTGTTATAAAAAAAAATTAAATCAGCTTCTCTGTAATCGGTGTATCCCGCATACAGCAAAGTAGACAGAGGTAACCTAGTGTTACGACACTCCATTCCCCACTTTCCGCCGAATTTATCGCAACAAAATATTATATTAAATGATATATGAAGCTTCAAGTTACTATTAAAGCATAACCATTGCTTCATTCGGCCTTCAAAATAATAGTATCATACTATTATTCACTTCATTCTTTCGTAATTTGACAGGAAACATTCTTCATACAAAATTACTATAGTTCGTCATAAAAATGTAAATATTGCGAACTTGTCGCTGCTGGTAAAAAAAAAAATTGCGTAATCTCATTTTGCTTAGTGAGGTTACGCAGTCCATGCGCACACGCACGCCCTTGAATCGTCCAAGGCTGTGATTGGCTGTGAGTTATTTTTAATAAACGACTTTATTTTCTAAGGCGTAAGCTTAATTTTACCTTGTACGTTTTCTACGCTTAAAGGTCCACCATTGCGAACCTTTTATGTAGTGTATAATAGACATCTTATGTTGTTCTTTTTAAATAGGGTCAAATATTTTATGGTACAAAAGTTGGTAAATAGTTAAAAGTAGCTCCTTTATTTTTAATTGATTTCTCGGTAAAAGAACAATGGATATATGAGGAAAAAGTATGAAGAAAATAAAAATTTAATTATTCTAGTGACCATTGTACATGTAATAGGCAACTTTTACTATGATTCACGGATTGAGGCCAGTCGTGGCGCAGTGGCACAAGCATGTGACTGTAAATGCGACAACTTTAATATTCTTATTTCTTTGCTCTGGAATTGAGGCGAAAGCGCGGCATTGAGTTCCGCCACCCAACACGCAATGCCTCGAGAATTCGGCGGAAAATAGAGAACGTAGTGACTTAACATTAGGTTCTCTCTGCCTACCCTGCTGTGTGCAGGATACTACGTGAAGCTAGTTTATTTTTATGATTTACAGATTACGCTACAACAATCCATCATGGAAACAAGTTAGCGGAGCTGTTAGGAAATCTCAGTTAGACTGGCATTAGTCGATTGGAGGGTCAGTTGTGAAAGGTTCATGCCATTTTGCGTATAATTTAGTAAAATATTTGTATATATATATATATATATATATATATATATATATATATATATATATATATATANATTTAACATTCTGAAGAACTTTGTTATCTTATTAATTATATGTATATAGGTATTTGAAACGGAAGCTACGTTATTATTATTATTACAATAGCTTTGTGTAAAACAGCCAGGCCGATCGTGATGCAGGAGCACAAGCGGTCGACTGTTAACCCGACGACGAGGTTGTGCGTTTGATTCCTACTCAATGAAAAATTTAATATTATAATTTCTTCGCTATGGTAATGAGGCAAAGCGCGGCGTTGAGTTACGGCGTAAAATTAAAAAAATGTATTTTTTTAACTAACAAGTAGTAAATAATTTTAATCTTACAGTTTAGATTTTAAGACTTCTCTCAGTGCTGGAGACGACGCATCTCTGTTGGTGAAGAATTCAGGACAAGCAGCTCTCATTGTGAAGTACATATCCAGCTTTCTCTTGCATTTCTCAATAGAAAAGCTACTGCCTCTCAGAAATGTCATTAGCGGTTTATCCTCTGAAATAATTGTACAAAAGTTATGATATAGACGATGATATAGAAAAGATAGAACATAGTAGATTTTGGTCTTTAATAATATATTGGTCAGAATTTTTGGAGAAATTCCTGAAGCCTGTTTATTTTGAAGTTAATTTTAAATAATGTTAAATTTGTCATTCAAAAATTATTGAATGTGAATTTAATGAAAAAAAAAAAAATATTATATAAATATTTTTTTTACATTACTTTGTATCCCGCATATAGAAGGACAGGCAAATTGAAGTTGGTGTTGAGACACTTTGTTCCCTCCTTTCCAACCAATTTCGAGACATTTCGTGTCTTATTACCAGAGCGAAAAAATCGTAATCGGTTGAATGAACTGGGTGGCACAATTCGAAGAACGGTATATCTTAACACTAGGTTCCCGTTGCCTTCCCTGCTATATATGTGAAGCTTAAAAAATAGATAAAAGTAAATTAAAATCAACACACCCCATTCATTAGGGAGATGCGGTTGCTTCCTCAGCCATTCTTTGATGGTAGCCAGGTCTTTGTCTCTAGTTTCAATATCTTCTTTTAACTCTATTCGGATTTTCTTTGATAGCTCCCCCGACGGCTGCACTAGAAGCTCCGATTTCAACTTCATTTTATCTAAACATATTTTTTTTTAATTAATATTTAATATCTAAAATATTTATTCATATTAATGTAATAATATAAACATATATGTAATAAAAAACTGACTATTATAATGAAAAAAAAAGATGTATTTTAAAGTGAGAGATCACTATATCGATAGTAGATAACTCTTTCAAATAGGGGTCATAGTAAAGAGTGTTATGCGAATAAATAAATAGACAATCGTAATCGTTTAAGCAAAACGGATTGTGGGTTTAAATCCCCTCTGGGAGAATAAAGTATTTAATATTTTGATTTTCTCACTTTGGTAACGAGACAGAGTGCGGCGTTGAGTTCCGCCAATCCATACACAATGACTCCAGAATTCGATGGAAGGTGAGAAACGGAAGTGTCTTAATGCGAACGGAGGGTCTTAAGATTAGGTTCCCAGTTTCCCCTTAGTTCACCATGTTATTAGCGAGATACAGCGTAAACTTTGAAAAAATAATACACCTATATTAATAGATTTACATATTATAAGTGAACTGATTTCTCACGTAACGTCGTATATGAAGTTCAAAAATTTCTCAATGAACAATTAAAAAAAAATGCATAATAAAACGCAAACAACACGTAGGACTAATAAACATTAGCCATTCCGTTGCCAAATATTAGAAACAGTGTAGAAATATTATTATCCTTGGCCTTAAAAAAATATATTCGATTAATTCATGTAATTTAATTTGTGTCGTTTATGAAAGACCTAAGCAAATATGTATGTCGATAAAATTATTAAAACATTTGGTATTTCCTATAACAATTAATGAGTATGTATGTGTTTTTGATAAAAAGCAAAAAAATACAAGATATAAATCATGATTAAAAGCCCCTGACACAAAAAGCTCTAAAAAATAAATAAATAACTAGAAAAATGCTGATAATCTTCAACCGGTTGAACATATTTTCTTGAATGAAGGCTCAGAACACTTTTGCAATTTTAAAATATAAAGTGGAAAAAAAAAATTTATCCGTTTTCGTAGTTCGTAATCTGTTATTCAATCAATAATGGAAGCATTTTGTGTTAAGAATACGTTTTTATATATAGATTTTTTTAGTTTCACTCTGTATCCCTGGGAGGCAGAAGGAAACTGGGAACTTAGTGTTGGACACTCCGTTCTCATTAAGCAACTTGCGGAACATTTTCCGTTTTTCATTTTGGTTTCATGGGTAAAAAATTAAATATTTTTTTATTTATATTTCTATTTTCATCGCTCTGGTGTCGAGGCGAAGCGTGGCGTTGAGTTTCGCCACTCAATAAGAAAGTGGGGAAAGAAGTGTCTTAACACTAGGTTCCCTCTACCTACCCTACCCTACTATGTGCGGGATACAGCATGAAGCTGATTTGATTTGATTAGAAATCTAAAAAATATTACCACAGAAATTGATTTAGCAATAACAATCTTTAATATACACGTGTACAAATAATATAAATATTAATTTACTTAATGACATTTAAATGTTCACATTATTATACTGTGGTAAGACTATAATTAAGTGATTCATAAACACGTATATCGAGATAATTGAAGAAAATCTCTTTTCTTACATAATAATATTCTAAAGAAGATCTAATGGTAATCTTGTTTACTTTCATTTTATATGGACAGACGGAAGTTATTAATAATTATTGGATAAAATATATAGCTTATATGTAACATTCATATGAGAAATTCAAATAGTTGGTATATTTGCCAATCAACATCACAAAAGATTTACTAAATTCGTTGAAACCGTAAGCTAAGATTGTGCAAGGAATATTTTTCATATTTTTTTACATAAAATCGCTTTAAATTATTAGTAGATACATATATGACTTTTTTCTCAGCTTCACGGTCTATCCAGTAACCAAAGGGAACCCAGTGATAAGACACTACGATCCACACTTTCCTCCGGATGAGGCATTGCGTGTTGAGAAGCGAAACTGAACGCCACGCTTTGGTGTGTTACCAGAGAGAAGAAATGAAAATATTAATAAATAATAATTAATACCCCCGAGTTTGAATCGAGCCTGCAACCGTTTATTACAGTCAGATGCTTGTGCCACTGCACCACGACGGCCTCTTTTGACAATTTTTTTTTGTTAATAATATGGGAATATTATTTAAGTATCTATTGTAGTCTAGATATTATATTAAGTTTTGGAGATTTTTTCTATAATACAAAAAGTGTGATAATAAATCTTGGTATCTTTTGTTAAGAAAAAAAATTTCAAAACAATTGAAATACCTAAGAGATTTAACAATGATATGAGATTGAATTGCAAGGTGCGCTTTAATTTGCAAAGCATTGTCGACCAGTGTGGTCAAGCGTGTTTCGGTATAACTCCATCAAACAATATACAGTCTTTTTTCTTTCTACTATATACGAAAAGTTTTAACCGAATTAAATGCAATTTTTACTATTGTATTTTGACAAACTTCCCTTAACATTTAGTGTCTATATTATTTCAATCGGTTCATAAATAAAAAAATTATATCAATATAAATTTATTATTCCACTAAATAGCTGTAAAATAACGGTTTTATTAAATTGGCTGAAAATTTGTTAGTTTTTTTAAATTTTTTGACTGTCAGAACTCAGCGCCATGCATATAATTTCATTCACCGAATTCTCAAGGCATTGCGTGTTGAGTAACGGAACTTAACTCCGCGCTTTGCCACGATACCAGAGCGAAGAAATGCAAATATTATATATTTATTTTCCTCGAAAGAGAGAATCGAACCTGCCGCGTTTATAGTCACACGTTTTTTTAACACATTTAAAATATTATTGATTAGTCAGTCGGTTAACCGAATGACTAGTCGTCATAGTATGAATTTTTATTTTGGGAATTAACTACTGTAACCGATTTCGACTGAGCCTATTTCACCTTATTTTGATAAAACCTTAAGAATATTGGTTTACACTATTTTAATCCAATTTTATGTTAGCCTCGCCAAAAACTAAATTCATTTTGTGAAGCACGAAATAGTAATAAAAAATAATGATGTTGATGTGTGATGTTTAGGTTTAAAACTTTAAAAAAGTTTTTTATATATAGAAATGGTTTTCTAGTGTTATTAGTTAAAGTACCTATGTAGGGTTCATTGATATATATTTTTTAGAAATTATCATAATTGACTATGCAGTTATAAGATTCACAAGCCTTAGCTTAAAATTAGTATGAACACTGTTTTTAATGTGGTAAGGTGTATATATAAATTTAAATATTTTTACGTTATCTGATAAAAAAATAGTAAGATATTTAATTTTTTTATGTGGAAAGAGTTTTTATATAACATACTTTTGTTTTTTTTTAATTTGGATGCAAACAGCAGGTTTAAGCTACAGTATTCCCGTGATCAATGTTTAAAAGTCGTATTCTATTTGTACCTTACAAAAAAAATTGTAATTTAAGATTATTTTAAGGTAATGTATATTTTTAGTAGTAAAAGCATCATGGTGAGGCTAGTCGTGGTGCAGAGGCACATATGTGCGTTTATAATTCCGATTCTTTCCGATTTCGTTTGTGGGTTCGATTCCCACTCGAAAGGGAATGTTTTTATTTTCGCTCTGGTGACGAGGCAACAGAATTTGACGGAAAGTGGGGAACGGAAGCGTCTTAATGGGAAACGAGTGTCTAGACAAAAAAATATCGTACGAATATACAATATGGTACATTTGCTTCGTGACATATCTGTTATACGTGACATTAGTAAAGTAAATAGACACGTATATTAATTTCTTTTTACAATCTTCACACATCTCGCATTCTATGACGTAAACAGCTAGCTTAGATAGTGATGTTTTTCTGTTTCTCACTTTCAGCCATAGAACGATACAAGTCTGACAGTTTCATATCATTCGTGTTTTTTTTCTACAAGTGTTTTTTCTACGATCATCGCAAAATCAAACCATTGAAAAAAATGTTTAAAAAAAAAGTTTTCTAAATAAGTCAACATAAAAAAAATTATAAAAAAAGTCAGTATTTTTTGCTAATCGTTAAATTTCTTGACTATAGCTACTCTGTATTGTAGTGGGCTCAAAATGCAACAGTTTAGTTTGTTGCTCATATTTGCCCGAAAATTTACATTATTTTCTATTATATAAAATACTATATAATATACATTTCAGAATATTAGTTGATTTTTTTGTTATATTATTTATAATACATACATCCGCTCTTTTTGTTAACTATTAATTTCCGATGTTACATATTTTCTTATTTCATTACTAAGACTGGTAATTGACATCAACTCAATAACAATCATCATTAGAAAACTACTGAGACATCATTGATCAGTAATATTTTAACAAGAAAAAAGCAATTTTTCATTGTTTACTACAAAATGACAAACGTCATTAATATTTTATAACAATAATTATAAAGTCATGATAGTTATAAGAAATATATTTTTTTAATTATTTTATTATTACATGGTGACAATATTATAAAAATACACTAAAATGGCTGTTTGTGAAAAATTGTATATGATTATAAATTATATAAGTAAAAAAATATATTATCTCATTTATTATTACTAATAAGCATTTGCTACATCGTTAAAAGCAGAAAAAATATAAATGAATATTTTATTTCTACCCTCTTCTATATTTTGTTATAATATAATACTACAAAAATAATAAGTCTTTCAAATCAATAAAATTTAAAAATATTTTTTTTCTTATTGGCCACATTATTTTATGTCAAAATTTTATTTATAATTAAGTATGATTTTAAAGATATAATTCACATTACTCAATTTAAATTAGTAATCACTATAATATTTCATTACAAAACAAAATCCCAAATTTCGCGACTGGTGCAATTTCAAAATGCTGTTAATAAATTTTCAAAAAAATTGCAATATTAATAAATACCGTCATTTATTTAATAAAATCTAAATAATCATCACAACATATTTAATTTTAATATACAATACTTAAAATTTATTTGAAATATAAAAGATAAATCATTTAAAACTATACTTACAATATTAAATCACTGATTTAAATAATTTTAAATAGTGGAACACGCACTCAGCTGCAGCTACAAACTATTACTGACCTCGTATCGCCTCTCTCTGTTGAGAAATGCAACTGACTTGACCTGATGCTGTGTTCACACTGCCGCTGACATCGCATGTGCTACGTTTAAACATATTTTATACCACTAATAAATCTGAGTAGTTTGTATAATAAAGGTTATGTTTTTTTTCCTTTTTTTTTTAGAGGGAACCTGGGAATCTGGTACTAAGACACCCCGTTCTCATTAAGACACTTCCTTTCTTCAATTCCATCGAATTCTTAAAGCATTGTGTGTTGAGTGGCGGAACTTAACGCCGTGCTTTGCCTCGTTAGCAGACCGAGTAAATGAAAATTTTAAATATTTCTTTCCTTAAACTGGGAATTGTCGTAGCGCTAACCGTGGCGCTTACAGTCACATGATTGTGCCCCAGCGCCACGACGCCTTTTTTTTAAATTGGTTTCTATAAAATATGGTAAGAAGTTTGGGATTGACCACGGGATGATTTATCCACCAATGAAAAAAAATTATATTCTAAAAATTGTCTGTTATTACTTTTTCGCGAGAAACAATTGAAGGATTGAATTAATTAAAAATATTTTTATAATAGAGTTTTTATAAAGAATAGTCAAAATACTGTGCGAATTATTGCAAAATATTTTATACATACCTTTGGCTTACAGAATCATATCTGACATTTTAGTTTCGATTATAACTGTTTTCAAAAATACTTGTGTCAAAAATATGCTCACAGAAATCATAATATAATCTATACGTATATATTTGCAAAGAAATTGATTAAACAGATTCACTTGTCAACTTTTATAAATTCGTATAAACGTGGTCTGAAAATGTGACAAAATATATTGTATGTGTGAATAAATATATTGAGACCAGTCGTGGCTCAGGAGCACAAGTGTGTGACTGTAAACGTGACAGGTTGTGGGCTCAATCCCTAATCGAGGTAATTAAGTAATTAATATAGTAATTTTTTGCGTTCTGTTGTTGAGGCAAAGCGCAGCGTTGAATACTAACACACAACACGTAATGCCTCCAGAATAAGGCGAAAAGTGGGGAACGGAGTGTCTTAACACTAGGTTCCCTCTGCGTACCCTGCTGCGTGCGGAATACAGCGTGAAGCTGAAAAAAGAAATATAACAAATAATTATATATTTAAAAAAAAAATCCGCGACGCAGCGCGGGTCCGCTAGTTTTGTATTAAGTTATTTAACTTTTGACTTTTTAGGTCAAATGTGAAGTAAGCGTGGTTAAGTTTTCATTTTAAATACCATACTTTGAACTTCATAATCCCCTGTAGGAACTTGATATTTTTTCCCAATGCAAAACTTGTTCCTATTTCTTATGATATTTAGTCTGTGGTTGAGATAATTAAATAAATAAAATTAAAAAGTATATGGTATTTTTTTATGTAATGTTTGTTCTTATTAGTTAATTTTTAGACCCAATTTGCTTTTACAAATAAATGCACTCTCCGCGTCATCTTAAAAACCATTATTTTAAATTAACTTTTCTAAGACTTTATGAAAAGTTTTCTATATAATAAGAAATATTATATATAATAATCTATATAATACATAATAATCTGCTAGTTAAGTAATCTATACATAGGGGAATGTTGCGATCAATGGACCGATGCATTCTTTGGACCATTTCTTTCTCTTCACTTCACTTTCTTGTCCTTCGAAAATTAAACACATTAGGACATGTTGAGTAGATTCGTAGGCTTCGATTTTGAGCCCCGCAAGTGATTCTTCAGCCTCAATATCGCTGAGCCATGTGTTGCGCATTATAGGTTTGTGAATATGGCGATATAAAAACCGGACAACATAAATCTTTGTAAGTATTGTAATATTTTTGATTTCTCAATGTTCACATTTTATATAATATTATTTTTGGATATTTATTTGCATCTTAGTAGGTTGTTAAAAATAATTTAATTCCCTTTTTTAATATAATAAAAAAAATGATTATCTAGTTACTATCATTGGCCTACCATAATGGATCTATGAATGGACTGGTCCAATGAAAGAAACTATTTATTACATTCACTTAATAACAATTTTCTTCTAATTCTTTCCAGAATGACGCCAGAAATTAGATAAAAAAATATTATTATTATGAAGGGAACGACGGTAGCCTTATAGTCTCTTTAATATTATACTGAAAAATGGCTGCACCAGAAACCTAGCCAAATTGTAATAACATTTCAAGTGTCTATGCTTATCGAAAAAACTATTCACGACCTGCATCTGTGGGTATTGCCGCAGATGGCTTTTCAAAAACGGATATCTACACGTTAAACAAAGAAGATGTGTATAAGA